>JALPQI010006426.1:0-69587 GCA_025490895.1 Thaumatotibia leucotreta
ATAATAAGTGCATTTGATGAACTTAAAAGTGAGAACTACAGACTTGTGTTGGGAAATATCGAAGGAAACATTCAAAAACGGGCAAGAGTGTGTTTAGATAACCACGGCCAACATTTTGAACACTTGCTTAAGTATGTGAATTAATTAATTAGTATGAGAAATGGACTCCATTAATCAGGTATGTTTTTTTTATTCCAATCATTGTGCATAAAGTTGATTTCAAGTGTTTAAATACGCCTCAATGAAGAAAGTTTCTGTCCTTAGTGCAAGTATGAAGGAAGATTTGGGATCAAGTAAAATTTTTTTGCCAAGTCATAATCATAAGTTAATTATCATTGCCGCTTTTCTAAGCCGCCATGCCACGTGCGATGACGTTGTAAACAAACAGTTGCCAGTTCGTGTGTTTTGCTAGTTATGTACATTGATAATGCGTAATGCGTCCAATTTTCTTATTAGGTTTGCGGATAAGTTCAAACATCGGTATTTTAGTTTTTTTGTTCTAAAGGGGTAGTAACAAAAAATGTTAGTATTCTGTAACTTGGACTACTATTACGTATGTTAATTTATTGTACTGGTGAAAAAATAACCCTGTATATCGGCCGGTCTTGTCCTCAGTGTTGCTACTGCAAAAAGTTTAGCGATAATGCACGGCCATGACAGGGCCGGCCCGATATATGATTTTATTTGTAATTATTATTGTTTATTTGTATTGTGTGTTGCCTGCCGTGAAACTGTTCACGTGATGGCCTCATCGGAAGACCAGCGCTGGCACTCGCTAGCAACATGCTGAGATGAGGCCATTCCGTAGCATACACGCTTTTATTTGTAAATTATTTTTCGTTGATATATATATTGTGGTTTTTGTGTATGTTGCGAATAAAGTTATAAAGTAAAGTAAATACGAATAGAAATAGAAAATGACAATTCGCGAAACACATTAAGGCTGCGGCTCCATTGAAGCGGAGAGGAGCGGAGATGTGTAAAATTGACCAATAACATTCTTCAAATTCAAAATTCGAAACACTGTGATGCGGTCTCATTGGTCAATTTTGCACATCTCCGCTCCTCTCCGCCTCAATGAAGCCGCAGCCTTAAAAGGACAAAGCAGATATGACAGTATACAAAAGAAAATGAAAAGTTGCCACGAATTTCATTCCTCTGTACCTACCGTACGACCTATGTTCTATGACATCACGGTATGTAACTTTTTAGCTTCATTTAAATTGTACCATAACTTTTATTTCCATTGTGATCTCAATGTTAGATTTTAATTAAGTTTACGCACTGACGCGCTCCTATGAAATGGTTTTCACGGAAGACCAGCGTCAAGGTACCTAACAAGTATCTTGACAAAAGCTGAGTGAAAACCTTTTCAGTGACGCTTTAAAAGTTTATAATATGTTTTAGTTTGTACCTATGTTTGTATTTTAAGCGCACTGAATAAATTATTTTTCTTTCTTCTTTCTTTCAAAAATGGTCTCATCTCAGCATGTTGCTGGCGTGAGTTATCCGGTTTCTAGGACTTCTATGAGGGAAGGACAGGTTATTACCGCGAAAATCGAAATTCGTAAATTTCGAGGATTTTTCTCTGTCACTCCAACGAAGGCGTCATTAGAGTGAGAGAGACAAATCCTCGAAATTTGCGGATTTCGAAGTGGCCGGTAGGGCGGCACGGGCCAACAAAGACTGGCGGATCTTTTTGGAACTATTCGGATCTTTTTAGAACTATTCGGATCTTTTTGGAACTATTCGGATCTTTTTGTACTATTCGGATATTTTTGGAACTATTCGGATCTTTTTTGAACTATTCGGATCTTTTTGGAACTATTCGGATATTTTTGGAACTATTCGGATGTTTTTGGAACTATTCGGATATTTTTGTAACTATTCGGATCTTTTTGGAACTATTCGGATCTTTTTGGAACTATTCGGATCTTTTTGGAACTATTCGGATCTTTTTGCAGCCAACATCGGAACGAATCAGATTGCGGAGCTGGCAACCCTGACGGGAACTTACAGTGGCTTGTACGGTCGGCTCTAATAATATGTATACGATTTTGATCCTTATGCCTTTGACATAAGGTCAATGCGGGTAAGACCGTCTATCAGGAAATTCCGTCGACCAACTGATTTCCGACCCTAATTGAACAGTAAGTATAAGATGCATAGGACTTTCCTTCAAAATAAAATATACCGGACTTAGCCGCACTGACCTTACGTTCCGAAAATAAATGTATAGGTACATATTATTAGACGTGACTGTACTCGCCATCAGATGTATTGGAGCGGCCATGGTGTTCAAAAATATCTAAACGTGGACTCTAATCCAATGTAATTACATACCATGCTCGTATATTTCTAGGTTAGGTTAGTTAAATCATCATCATCATCATCAGCCTATGATAGCCCACTGCTGGACGTATGTCCTATTAACTATGTATATAGACACATTAGGAGGTAAATGCCCATAATCGCCACGCTTGGCAAGCGGGTTGGCGATCGCAGTAATGTGTCCACTGTGATGACGCTGCTGCCCATTATCAATCTTTTATCAAATAATGGTCAGTGACACTTCAATCCCTTATATAAGGTCCTAATTTATTAGATGCAGATATTTTAACACATGATACTTTACATTAAAATAATTAACTTTAAATATAAATTAAGAAATCTTTTCATGTAACTTTTTTGATTTCATTTTCCTAACAAAAAAAATAATTATAATGTCGTCAAGAAAAAATCATCATGTACATTATCACATGTCACAATAACACTCTGTCTGTCATGTCATCAAACGACACAATCCAAAGGAAAATAACATGACATTGACAAGCAAGTATTTAATTTATCGACGTGAAGTGGCCAGTTCCAGTTAAGTGGTACGTAAAAGAGGTACTAGAATCTGTTCAAAGAGTTTTCATTTAATAATCACATTAACAGGGTGTTTTTACGTAACAAATTTGTTTTTCCATTTTCTCCAAAAAAACATCATAAAAGCTATAATGTTTCACGGTTTAATATACTCCAGAGACCGAGTACTATCAGCTGTAAAAATATCTGCATCTAATAAATTAGGACCTTATATATCCAATATACATATAGTTAGATTCAATTTATGTACAGGTGTAGTGAGAAATTACTTGCCTTCGGAAACGTTCGTAAACACATGCTGTTTCAGGCAGTGTCACCGAGTCTGACTGAAGTAGCATGACAGCTATTACTGTCAGTCTCAGTGAGATAGACTGAAACAGCCTGACGTTGACAAACGTTTCCGAAGGCAAGTCATTTCTCACTACATCTGTAGGTATAATAAATTGTACAGTTTTAAAAATTAAGGTCGATAAGAAAGTGTGTATTTTTTTTTACATATAAATCACAAATAAAATGGTGTGTCACGAAGAAGAAACGAATCTTTTTTGTTTACATGTTATACATACTAATACATGTTAGTTAATAATTAGATAAAATCTATCTGTGTAAGAAGTTAGAACTTAATCTGAATCTGAAACTATCAAATAAGAAAAAATATAACCTACATTTTTCTTACAAACATCACAAACTTGGAAAGTCGATACTACGAGTATGAAATATAGTTTTCAACTACTTCGCGGTTCTACTTAATGTAGTTATTCTCAAAGTTCGCAAAGGTTGTTGGTAAATGTTGTTTACTTCGTGTTTTGCCAAAATAAATACATTACTTCAACCAGGATTTGTGTTTTCTCGACTTTTCCTTAACTATGTTCATTCAGTTTTCAACATAATTACGATTTGTTTACTCTTGTAGTCCAGGATGCTTAGCCAAGTTGCCAATCGCTAACGCTTAGTAGCGTATCGTAGTTTTCCTTCTCTGTCACTCTTTCCCATTAGTGCGACAAAGACAGTTAGCTGCCTTTCGTTTACGATTGACGATTAAGCGTTGGCGATTGGCAACTTGTCTAAGCACCCAGATGTATACTTGTCATAAATATCAGCTTAATTATTACAGTCCACTGCTGGACATAGGCCTCTCTTTATTACCTAAGTGTATGGAAACATTAGGATGTAATGCCCATAATCGCTACGCTGGGCAAGCGGGTTGGTGATTGCCGAAGTGTGGTGCCCACAGTTTAGTAGTTAGATGACATTCACGATGCTGCTGACCTCAATCTTAAAAAATAAATCATTAATGAAATGACTCGTCAAACCTCTTAGTCGACTCTTACGGCACCCACGGGAAGAGTTGGGGTGGTGAAAAAGTCATACATACTGCCGTTACAACACGGATGTCCATAAGGCCGGGATGACACTTTTAAGTACTTACGTAAATTATAAGGACGGAGCTATACTAAGAAACGAGAGGTGAATATCACTTTATCATTCGTTAGTATACCTACAACTTACGTAAGAGCTCACAGGTATAAGGCAAGCCTAAGGCCAAGATTACACCTGTGAGTTCTTACGTAAATTGTAGGGACGGACGGAGCTATACTAAGGAATGAGATACACAGGTATAATCCAAAGGTTGTCTTGAAGAGATCGCTCATTAGCGATAAGATCGCCTTTTGTTTACTTCTTTCAAACATGTACTTTAATTATTTGTTTTGTATTTGTCTTTGAGCTGCAATAAAGAGTTATTGTATTGTATAATGCAAGCCTAATATCAATTATAATAAAACTGGCCATGAGCATGTTGGGCCTTGCTCAGTGTAGGGTTCCGTAGTAATTCAAACACGGGAAGGCCCATTATGTTAAAAATCGTTTTTTTTTTAAGTATTGTTTATACATGATTTTTTAAAATATTAATTTTAATTTTGGAGCGGTTAGATTAGGATAGGTTAGAAATAAAAACTTTTTTTTAGTCCCTATTATACTTGAAAAACCTATTTGAACACCCCACCCTATACTATAGGATTACAGCAAAATAAAAAAATCAACCCCGCTTTACGTGGAGGGAAAAAAATTTAGGTACCACTTGGTTGGCGTGATTAATATGTATACATGAACCAAATTGTAAATTTCCCTACTAATGGCCACTGAGCTTTTCTGCGGACAGACATTCCTAGTTTACTACAGAACCCTAACAATTTTTGTATGTATGCAAGCCGCTTTGAGATGAAACAGAAACAATTGAATTAGCAAATCACATCGTTATTTCTGAACAACACTCAAGAATACTTTTCAGTTAATAATCTATCACCTTTTTCCTGAACAAGAAAATATTCAATTTAAATAAAGCTGTTTTCCTTCCTAGTTTCTCGAAGTAAAATCAACTCAAACGACTCATTAATACGATTGTTTACATCAGAATCGTAACTATTCTAAGAGGTTTAATAAGTAATTTGGATGTTTCAAGACGCGGAGAAAATTTGCAGCGAAAATTTTCAAAAGGTCTTAAGTTAAATGAAAACAATGTGAAAATAAGACCTTTTTAAAGACATGTGGAGTTCCCGTTTCGGTTCTTATTCCAGTCGAAATTCATTTTACGTGTTGAATGTAAATGTGTTGGTTTGAGGTTTCCAATACATGTACAAATACGCATTAAATGTGCCTATTATACAGTGTGTTACCATGACCTGGGGGTTGCCATGACGTACTATACTCTAGCTGTTTGGTTTGGTGTTTTAAAAAAACGCAAACAATCTTGCAGTATCGTTTTATTGAAAACTACGGATAGAAAATAAGTTTTAGCGAATATACGTAATATAACAAGGAAATACAGTGATTTACATTGTTTTTGATTCATTAAGTTTATATGCATTTTTCAACAAAAATCTTTTTTTAAACACCAAACCAAACAGAGTATAATGCAATTCAGTTTAGGTACAGTAAAAGGAACAGAAATATATGACTCGTATAGCCTTGTCCCTGTCTCTCAACCTATACTGAATCGCGTTAGTACGTCATGCTAACCCCCCTGGCCCCAATACCACAAAACTTAATTTAACACTTTCATTGCGGACGAGTGCTACGCGCTACGCTCGTAGCCGATCCCGTTATTTTTCCGCTTTGTAGCGAAAATGGACCTCCCACAGAGAACTCCCCTCGGGAGTTCCCCGCGCTCGATGTGTTAAGATTCATTTCGAAGTACATTATTTCTCACTGAAGTTTTTTAGAAAGTTAATTCTAATCAAATAGTGATCACAGTTTGCCTAAATATTTGCAACTCATTCCTTCGTTTCAATAAAAACCTGCATGATTGTACGGTCGACTCTAATAATAATAATATGTACCTAAGGCTTGTTCACGAAATAAAGTAGCCATTGCTGTATATTTTTTTTTTTGTATGAGACCATACCTTAATATGGGTGTTATTGCAAAGAAGGGCTCTTTGCTTATCTTCTCGGACGCTGTGGTTGATATTTATATCAATTTCTCCATAATTATGGACTTTTACTTAAACTTCTGGATTTGAGTAGTGTTTCTTCTTATTTTACCATTTTGGGTCATTTAGTTTCCCAAGGGGTCTTAACTAAATTACAATAGCGATACTATAATAAACTGTGAATCTCGTGTCTACAATTATTATTATTTATTTCAAGACTAACATTGTTGAAATCGTCTCGGAAGTACGCACTTTTTTGGGCGTGAACTTTTGGGCATTATCTGAAGTTATTTTGATTTTGACGACTTTTCAGCGAATGCTTTTGGATATTGGATTGTTAAACATAAAACAGAAGAATCAATGTACAGTCCCATGGCTGTTAGAACTACATGGGACTGTTACGTAACAGTAGAGACTGAATTTACGATGGCTACTTTATTTCGTGAACAAGCTTTATACGATTTTGAGCCTTTGACATACGTTCCGAAATGTATACATATTCTAATAATACGTCTACGTCTAAACGTGACTGTACTACACTATTTTAAAGCTATTTATAGCCAGATGATACAGCTACATATACAGAAATTATGCTCTATACATAGATGATCTATATTAGTAACTATGATAGTTATAACTAACGCTCATGGACACAAAAAATAACATACAACAAGTTGAACACAACTCAGCACTTAGATAAAATATATTCTAAATGAATATTCCAATTCCAAACGGGTTTTATATTAAATACGCGAATCTCAACTGGGTACTGAACAAAATTCAGGGCATATTTCATAAAACACGCTCCCTAGCTGCAGGAAACATATTTCATTTAGCACATTACTCGAGTCAAAAACTGAGAAAATAGAGCTACGTCGAGCATTCTATTACAAGAGACACGTATTAAAAATAGACAAAACAAGTGCTGAATTTTTTTAAAGAACATTAAGTCCTGTGCCACCCGTATCCTGCGGATTCCTGCGACCTTCACCACTAGCCGTACCAGGATGCTTAGCCAAGTTGCCAATCGCTAACGCTTAGTAGCTTATCGTAGTTTTCCCTCTCTGTCACTCTTTCATATTAGTGCGACAAAGACAGTTAGCCTTTCGTTTACGATTGACGATTAAGCGTAAGCGATTGGCAACTTGTCTAAGCACCCAGGAGTTGGAAAGCAAAGGGTACGTTAGGTTTTACTCGATACGAAGTGGATTATATCGCGCTCGCAATGTCATATTGGAGCGAGCGCGATGCCCTGCTTTACGTATCGAGTAAAACCTAACGTTACCAATACCTGCAAAGTCATGGTACGGCTACAGGTCATCACTCCACTTTGTCAGGGGTCTACCCACGCTACGCCTTCCGGTACGTGGGCATCGAACCTTTGGGGGAAGCTTACGCTTAAGCAGTGGACGTCTTTCCGCTGATATGATGATTGTTCCCGTTGCGATCGCCAATCCGCTTTCTCAGAGTGTGGCGTTGGGCATACGTAATGCAGCCATACGTATGAGTAATGAGAGGCCTCTGTCCTGCAGTGGACTCATATACACCGTGTTTTTATTGATTTCCGTTAAATAGGACAGGTTATTTGGGACATTAATAGAAGTTGCCTAGTATATCGGCTTTTGTTTAATTCGTTTTCATACATAATAATTGAAATAGCAAGGGTGAGATAACCTTAAGAATAAGATCTCGGGTGACTGACGGCACATGTCAAAATAAGTTTCATTAGGATGTAATAAAGGTTGCAATACACCTTGTTCAGTCATTAAACTTATTTTTTTAATAACTCAATAACAGTAAGATTTAAGGTACTAGTTTCTTAGACAAATTGATTATTTTTGACCTAAATAAGCTTCCCTTTAATTTAACGGAAATCAATAAAAACACGGTGTATTATAGGCCGATCAAGTAAAGAAAATAAGCTAAGGTGCGCTGAAAGGGAGCAAGATAATGTTCGGGTGTGGAAAAAATTATCAAATCCCTAAGGCCAGCCTTACACCTGTATTTTTTACGTATGTTGTAGGGACGGAGCTATATTAAGAAACGAGGGGTAAATATCACTATCTCATTACTTAGCATAGCTCTATATCTAGAACTTACGTAAGAACTGGGTCGCTTACGAAAATATTATTATGTACAGTGGGGTTACAAATTGCATGGATCGTTTATTTTATGAATGAATTAATTCTTAATTTGTCCATGCAATTCTGAACGCCACTGTACATGCAGCACTCGACCATTATGAAGTCAACCCTGACAGCTGTCAGTTCAATACGTTATCTGTCAACAATGTTACTTTTGACACATAATATATTGAAATGAAAGGTGTCAGGATTGACTTCATAGTGGCCGAGCATTTGCGTAGTAACTTTTGTGTGACGAACACAGACCAACCCTGTGGTGATGAACGAAAATTTTGTGTAACAACTTTTGACAGAGAAAAAGGCGACAAATTCAAATTTTCTTTTAGCGTTCAACAATACGCACTTACTTTTTTTTAATTTCCTGTCTTTTTGTACTGCCAAAGATTGTTGGACTGAGTACCTATGCCATACAGAGGCTTACTGCGAACCACGAGCGAAATGTACCCTCTCTCTCTCGCACTTGTGAATTTGAACGTAAGTGTGACAGGGAGGCAAGTAGGCAACACTTCGTGGTTCGCGGTAGGGCCTCTGTTTGTATCATTAACTTTCGTAACACAGCTGACGCGAACGTGATTTTTGTTTTGATTCAATGAAATAAATAAATATTTTGGGACATCTTACACAAACCAACCTAGTCCCACGGTAAGCTCAATTGAGGCTTGTGATGTGGGTACCAGGCGACGATATATATAATTATATAATAGATAGATACGTATAGATACTTAGACAGATACACAGCCACAACCAAGGAACAAACATTTGTGATAAATAAATACACAAAGAATGCGTTCTTCGTGGGCAGAATACTACCAACTAGGCTACAGAGTCTGAAAAAATTGAGGCTGACTTCTGATTATGGCCTAAACAAAATTTTTTTTGCACTCGACTCAACTACAGGTGTAATCTCGGCCTAATGGGATTTAAAAAGTCCTGACAAAATAATATTCTCTCGCTAAAAGCAACTACGGGACTAATTCAATGATTCTTTTTAGTTTCTCATTAATGTCAGCTTCTGGAAATTAGTTTTAATAAGTTTTGAGTTGACGCCGAGTTTCTGGAAACTTCGTTTCGAAAATTGTTTGCTGGGATGGCCGGCAGGAAATATTATTCACTTTTTCCGTTTTTTGCTCGTCGAAACCTTGTTTTTTTTTTAAGTGACTGGGATTCATAATATTTGAAACTTTTAGTGTTATAGTATTATGATTAGAGGTCGGTACGGAACGATGGGTGCAAAACTTTAACAAAACCTTAAAATTAAGATATATGGGATCACTTTAGCCAAGAAAATACGATTATTGTAAAATCTGTATCCAATTTTATTCCCTATCTCGGAATCTTCAATTTACAATGTGTGGGTGTGTAGATATGTATATTTTATGGATGTAAGTAGGTATGTGCTATGTCAAGTCCACTTGAGAAGTTTTGTTGAAGTTTCGCACCCATAGTTCCAACCCCTAATTATGATAGTTTGGTGACAGGAATGTATTAAATTGTAATTATTTTTAAGTCTTACCCGTTAACCTGCCGCTAAATAGCAGTGTTTGCACTGCTGTGTTTCGGTTTGGGGGTAAGATAGGATAGCCGGTGTATTTACTGGCACAGAGGCAATCCATCTAAGTCCTCAGGGTAGGCAGCGCATAGGCATTTTTTTAGTCACTATATCCATGGGCCTCAGTTCCCGCTTTCCATCAGGTGGGCTGAGAGCTCAGGATGCTTAGCCAAGTTGCCAATCGCTAACGCTTAATCGTTAATCGTAAGCGAAAGGCAGATAACTGTTTTTGTCGCACTAATATGAAAGAGTGACAGAGAGAGAAAACTACAATACGCTACTAAGCGCTAGCGATTGGCAACTTGGCTGCAGCACCCAGTAGTCTACCTTCGTCACATAGTTCAAAAAAAAACCTGTCTGTCGGTAGGGTCGCAGAGTGTGGTTTAAGAATTCCTGAAGCAGAGCAATATAATCATGAAATTTCACACTGTTGTTGTTATTCACGTTTTATTCCTACATTCCTCTGATATACCGTTCTTTCCTCGATCGCAAACCGCAACACGTAGGCAATAAAACGAATACCGAACATTATTTCAGCATGTTTATATGCTGTTTGTAGTTCGACCAATTTTTGTTGGGTTATAAGCATGCAACGAAGTTTTCATTGTGACTTTATTGGGGGAGTAATGTTTGTTTTGTGTGCTGGTTATAAATAACGGGGTATTTATAAGTGGTTAGATTTAGTTCGGAAAATGAAGGCACGTGATATGGTTACATTTATATAATATGCATTGCCTTGCTACCAGGCTTCTATTTCGCCACGGTGACAAGTGCGGTAATTGTAAAAAATACCGTTTCACCCATTGCCGCTTGGTGCCGGCAGTTAAAATACATTTGTCATCAACCCAACTCTTCCCACTGGGCATCGTAAGAGTTGACTAAGGAGGTGTCACTGATCATTTTATTGAAGATTAATTGACAGCAGCGTCATCGTAATGGACACAAGACTGCGTAGCGATTATGGGCATTACCTCTTAATGAGTCCATATGCATAAGTAATAGGAGAGGCCTACGCCCAGCAGTGGACTGAGATAGGCTGAATATGAGGCGTCCGGTAGCATAGGCTACGATTACCACTTACTATCGGATGAGCCGTGTGATTGTTAACCATCAACATCAAATATAATCCAGGAACTTTTAACTATAAATACCGACTTTTTAAATAGCGAAGCAAAATTAAAATTATTATAAAAAACACGACAACTGTAAGGAAACTCCGACATAGACCGAATCTCATGGTCAAGATTTAATTACGAAAATTATTAGTCTAGTTAACTTGGCCGGGGGTTACCATGGCGTACTAATGCGATTCAGTAGGTTCAGGGAAAAGGACAGGGATATACGACTCGTACTCGTATAGCCTTGTCCCTTTTTCTCTACCTAATCTGAATCGCATTAGTACGCCATGGTAACCCCCCAGAACTTAAAAAATAAAAGATACACCTTAATAAACTTAATCAAAGTAGCAGTCGCGAGGTGACCCTTATTTTCTTAACTAGTCTATACTTCTTAAGAAACAGTGCTTAGAACTTTTCGTACTCACAATATTACTTATCCATGAATTAATCTGAAAATACAGACATCCATAGGCTACGGATACTACCATACAAAATGTTCATAAGAAAAAGATGCGTATTGGACAGTTTAAGACAAGTAGAAAGAGTTTCCTCGCAATTTAGGCTAATTTGCCCCTTAGGGGAGATAAGGAAGTTTGACCAAAATACAAGCTTAACAGAAGGGCCCTGAAAGTTTATAAGGGTCGAAATGCCACGGCAGAAACATGCTGCAAAATTTGAATGCTTAGTACTGTAAACGTATTAAACCTTTACAGTTTCTTTCTCATGAAGAGGGGGGGGGGCTGGCATGATGATGAATTCAACTTCAGAATGCTTGTCGTTTCTGTCCTGAGGAAGAATGTAATTAATAATTAATAGGGTAGTCGAGTAGAGGCAGTCTTCATGCAAAGATTAATAATTATGAGGTATGTTGGAACAAGAATAATCAATAAATCAGTGGAGCTCCCACAATTAATACAGTACAGTAAAAGTAATGTGTCCACTATGATAACACTATGATCAGTGACACTTCAATCCCTTAGTCGACTCTTACGACACCCGCAGGAGGAGTTGGGGTGGTGACAAATGTATTCTTACTGCCGTCACCACACGGTGATGTCAAGGCAATAAATAAATAAATAATGGGACATCTTACACAAATCGATCTAGTCCCACGGTAAGCTCAATTAAGGCTTGTGAATCTTGTGATGTGGCCAGGCGACGATATATATAATAGATAGATACAATATAGATAGGTACTTAAATACATAGACAACCATGACCAAGGTACAAATATTTCTGATAAATAAATAAAGTTGTGTAAATATATTTTTGGCACCTAAATCGTTATGATATTTTTGACGTCGACTGTACATAGTTAATAGGAGAGGCCTACGGCTAGCAGTGTACCGAGAAAAGCTAGTAATAATTGAAAGCTACCTCTTCTAAATAACTCTTCACCACTGGCCTTTAAAGTTTTATATTTTTTCTTTTCAAAAAGTCGACATGATATTTAAGAAAATCCACCCTCTAATAAAGAATGTGTAAATTTTCATGTAGGTTTTACAGCCATAGCGTCATATTTTACGTTTTCGCTGCATGCTAGTTTTGGCAAAGAAACCATTTTTAGTGAAAACGTGAGCTTGCATAATAGCCCTGTTACCTGTACCCTTACTAAAAGTACTAATATGCCATCGTGCTTTGCGGTGAAGAAAACTATCGTGAGGAAACCTGCATATATCTGTGAAGTCCCCAACAAGTACTGGGCCAGCGTTGGGACCACACAAAATAGGCACGCTTGATGTCGAGTTGCGGAAGCTATGTCCAGAATACAACAACAACAATACGCCAAAGATTTACTAAAGCTTTTCATAAAATGCCTTTATTCTCCTGCTCAATTATTTCCGCAATAAGCGCTAGTGGTTATAATATTAATACGGTCAATATTTAGTCCTAGTTTATCGCTAGACATACGGACATGGCGAAACTATAAGGGTTCCAGTTTTGCTATTTTGGCTACGGAACCCTAAAAACTCCGTAAAAACGCCAAATATTCAACTTAAAACGAATTGAATTTGTATGGCCGTATCTTACTGATGTGTATGATACAAATATGAAATCTAAATCACTTGAGTGGTTAGTCGCCTGAGAATTGCCACATAAAAATTACCATCTCACGCAAAACCAATAGTAAGGATAGTTATTTGCAGTACTATGTAAACAAAAGTTATGATGGAGGTAACACTTTCTTTTATCATATCTATGAAATTAATTAAGTAACCCATTTCACTAGCTATATAAAAAAATCATACGAATACTTCTGTAACCCAAAATAAATAAAAATGCTAGCTGTAATAAAAACATTCATATCGAAATTATTGCTACTCAATAAATATTTGCATAAATAAAATAAGATGCGTATTTGTCATTCGAATTTCGGAATATTGATAATATCTGAGGACTTAGATGGATTGCCTCTTTTAAGCCAGTAATTACACCGGCTATCTTAACCCCAAACCGAAACACAGTAGTGCAAACACTGTTATTACACATCACATCGGCAGGTTAACGTGTAAGACGGTGGTAGCTATCCGGGCGGACCCTGCACGAGGTCTTACCATCAGCAACTCTTTAACATTTTTAGATTTTTCGATCTTCAATACTTGAAAAGCCATTAGCCAGTGACACTTTAATCATTTAGTCGACTTACGACACCCACGGGAAGAGTTGGGGGGGACATTTCGATACAAGTGCAAATTTTTTTTTTCGACGAGGGTGTAAGCTGGAGCCCGAGTGAAACGAGGGCGACAATCACCCGAGTTAAAATAGTACATTACGACACAAGTGCGAAAAACATGAAATAGGGAGTGTTTTAAATCGACACGAGTTACGAATTTCGTTTTTACACGTGTCTCGTACGACGTTCTTTAGTACAGATGGCCCTCCGAAGTTTTGGACTTGACGTACTCGTAAAATGACCCACTCCTCGCACTACAGCCTAAAAAGTACACCTTCTATACTAAAAATAAGTTTTTACTTTTTTCATAACAAGTGCCTTAAAAAGAGAAATTTAGGCACGTAAAGCGTGCGAAAAGTTTACTTTTCCGGACTAGTTAGGAAATAGCACATTTTCTAACTAGTGCGGGAAAAAATTTTTTCGGCGAGGGTGAAAGTTAGAGCCCGAGTAAAACGAAGGCGACAATCACCCGAGTTAAAAAAAAGTTTTTGCACGTGTAAGGAACGATTTTTTTTCATAACAAGTGCGTCAATTTACAAGCGTAAAATCATTCGCGACAGATTTAACCGTAACTTTGCCGAATCACTTCTCAATAAAAATGCTTTTTTAAATCCGGATTTCCCGAACCGTGAATTAACAAATCCGGGGCTTGTTCTCATTTAAAAATGTCGGTTGGGAGCTAAATTTACAACTTCACAATATTTGTTCAAACATCGTCTTGTCTGTTTTTTTTTTGCAATTATGTTGTAAAGACCACATTTTTCAATGGATTTTAGTGACCGAGTTGGATGAAAATGTATGTATACTGTATAGATACCTATATATTGGTATTTTTTTATATGTATACAACTTAATAAACAAGGGTCAATTGCAAAAAAAATCAATTAAAAACCGACTAAGAGCATGTCGGGCCACGCTCAGTGTATGCTCATGGGTTCCGTGGTAATTCAAAAACGGCTGTGCCGATTATGTTACATCTGGGTAGTGGAGCAGGAGTGAACAGGATACTAGGGGCAGTCACGCTGAGCAACTTTCACCATGAAGTTGAAGATAACCAAGAAATCGCGAAATAATATAATGAAAGTTGGTCAGCGTGACCGTTTCTAGTACCCTGTTTACTCTTGCTCCACGACCCAAATGTCACCCTGTATAGTTAAGTAGGTAATTTATCTATTTCCAACGATAACGTTCATTTCAATTGTTTGCTACAATATCAAACCGGAATCAGAAGACGTGCTGTTGACGCAACATTTACCAAGAAAATAGTAGGTACATTTCGATACTATAGAGCAAAAAAAAATTTTTTCGACGAAGGTGATAGTTGTATCCCTAAAGAAACCAGGGCGACAATCACCCGAGTTAAAAAGAAGTTTTTACACGTGTATCGAACGACTTTTTTCATAACAAGTGCCTTGAAAAGAGATTTTTACGCACGCGAAGCATGCGCAAAGTTTACTTTTCCGCACTAGTTAAGAAAAAGTTGTTTATAAATTTAGTGAGTGATTATAAAAAATCTATTTATTGTCTGTAAGTCACTGCACTTAAACTATGAATATATCCTAGATTGACTTAAATACACTGTTGTGTCAACAGTAGTTTCGAATCCCATTCTAATCGCGGTTTGATAATACTCATGTCATGTATACAGTATAACAGTATTTCATTAATCATTTGATGACATATCAAATCAACTGCTTGATGCTGAATTTGCCTTCCAGTTTTTCCAATCACGACCGGATGATAGCATTGTTAAGCCAGAAATGGAAAAATAATTCGATGACAAGTATTGCGAATTATTTTACCTTGTTGTGCGACTTTCTGGTAAAATTCTGGTGTGTTTGTGAGTCAAAACTTACCTGGGTCCCGTTTTATAAAGTTACAAGATACAGGTTACAAGTGTACAGGCTACAGGAACCTGTAATGCACTATGAACTATTACAGGTGTTTTATAAATACACACAAAAATTTACAATTGTAATGAACCATGGTAAATCTCGATTACAAGTAACATCTACAGGCGTGACGGACATCACTAATTAAAAATAAAAACTGACATAAATAATCGTATCCACAGATTATGTATGTTTATTTTGATGGAAAATCAGCCCTTCTACCGCGAAATTCAAAATTCGTAAATTACGAAGTTTTTTCGCCGTAACTCCAACGAAGGCTTCATTAAAGTGACAGAGACAAATCCTCGAAATTTGCGAAAATTGCAGTAGTGCCGCAGAACAAAACGATGAGAGAGATGTTCTAAATTTGTGTGGAGTTCATTTGCTCTTTGAAGTCGTACGGTGTCCGACTCCGAAAGTCCAAATTTATTAGGAGCTGAAACAGTCTCGGTCAACACTATCGGGGTACAAGCGGCCCTACCGCGAAAATCGAAATTCGTAAATTTCGAAGATTTTTCTCTGTCACTCAAACGAAGGCGTCATTAGAGTGAGAGAGACAAATCCTCGAATTTTATGAATTTCGTTTTTCGCGGTAGGGCCGCAGTCAAGGGAATAAATATAATAATATATAGGTATATATATAACTTTAGACCTTCTGCTCCAGACATAAGTAAAAAAGTGTAGTCATAGTCAGCGGCCCTACCGCAAACTCGGAAATCCGCAAATTTCGATTATTTTTCGTTTTCACTCTAATATTGCCTTGTTAGAAGTGACAAAGACAAATCGTCGTTTGCGGTTTTCGGAGTTCGTGGTAGTTGGCCAAAACTATGAAGAATCTTTCAGAAAGCGAATAATTTCAACAGTATTACGAGCAAACGTCTGTAGCACACGAAATAACTGGGAAAATTGCACTTGTAGTTGCGGTTACAGGACTCAAGACGTACGTCAGTTTTTGTTACAAGTCTACCACACCTACACTTGTTATTTTACAATATTTTTATAAAACACTTGTTCGATTACGAGTTTAAAACTATTAAACTCCTGTATTTTTGTCTATGGCTGAGCTACAGGCACTTGTACCTGTAACTTGTAAAATTGTAACATAGTACTTTTATAAAACGCAATTTGTAAAAAACGGGGCAAGTGTTGCCAGTAAACGCCTGTAAAATTGTAACTTGTAGCTTTATAAAACGGGACCCTGTTATAGTGTTTTTCTGTAATCAAATGTTGCCAACTAGTAAAATAGGCTACTTGACTCATATCAAATTTAGTGCAAAAAAATATTATTTTCTGTAGTATTTATTGAAAAGATCAATATTTTTCGATTACGGTGTATTAAAAGTGTTTGATGGGTACATATTTTTTATTGAAAAATTTGTTTTATTTTTTTTAATTTCGTACTCTGAAAACGGTGTCGGCCATGATGTGATGTCATAGGATCATAAACTAACTTCATGTCGAATCTTATACGAGTGAAATTCGCCATGGACATGTAGGCATGAGGCTTTGCTGTAACATTGACATAACATAAGTGACATGTCAAATGTTTGTTTTCGGTTTGAGTGATGTCACACCACAGATTATCTAAGCATTAACATGGCTAGTATCGTTTTCGCGCGGTAACGAAAGTTTACATTTTTAACCGACTTCAAAAAGGAGGAGGTTTACAATTCGACGAAATATTTTTTTTTTATTTTTTATGTATGTTCCCCGATTGCTCGAAGACGCGTGGACCGATTTGGAAAATTCTTTTTTTGTTTGAAAGGGTATACCTTCTAGTTGGTCCCATTGTCGTCCGGTCCAGATCTGATGATGGAATCCTGGAGAAATTGAGGGAACTCTTCAAATGTTGTAGGCACACATGACATTTTTCATTTATTTTCGAAAGCCAATCAAGTATTTGCGTCTAGTAATGAACGTCTTAAGTCGGTGAGCTGATGATGGAAGGTACAACTCTTTAGAGATTAGGAGTTGGGCAATAATTCTTTAAATATAACACGTTTCATGGTTTTAGGAAGCTATTCCAGTATTTGCCTTTAGGTGGTCATAGGCTCATGTTGGTGAGCTGATGATGGAAGGTACAACTCCTTAACGATTAGGAGTTAGAGGATAATTCTTTAAATATAACATATTACATGTATTTTGGAAGCTATTCAAGTATTTGCCTTTAGGTGGTCATAGGCTCATGTTGGTGAGCTGATGATGGAAGGTACAACTCCTTAGCGATTAGGAGTTGGGCAATAATTCTTTAAATATAACACGTTTCATGGTTTTTGGAAGCTATTCAAGTATTTGCCTTTAGGTGGTCATAGGCTCATGTTGGTGAGCTGATGATGGAAGGTACAACTTCTTAGCGATTAGGAGTTGGGCAATAATTCTTTAAATATAACACGTTTCATGGTTTTTGGAAGAGCTATTCCAGTATTTGCCTTTAGGTGGTCATAGGCTCATGTTGGTGAGCTGATGATGGAAGGTACAACTCCTTAACGATTAGGAGTTAGAGGATAATTCTTTAAATATAACATATTACATGTATTTTGGAAGCTATTCAAGTATTTGCCTTTAGGTGGTCATAGGCTCATGTAGCTGATGATGGAAGGTACAACTCCTTAGCGATTAGGAGTTGGGCAATAATTCTTTAAATACAACATATTTCATGTTTTTTTAAGCTATTCGAGTATTTGCCTTTAGGTGGTCATAGGCTAATGTTGGTGAGCTGATGATGGAAGGTACAACTCCTTAGCGATTAGGAGTTGGGCAATATTTCTTTAAATATAACACGTTTCATGGTTTTTGGAAGCTATTCCAGTATTTGCCTTTAGGTGGTCATAGGCTCATGTTGGTGAGCTGATGATGGAAGGTACAACTCCTTAACGATTAGGAGTGAGAGGATAATTCTTTAATAGCATTCTTAAATAACATATTACATGTATTTTGGAAGCTATTCAAGTATTTACCTTTAGGTGGTCATAGGCTCATGTTGGTGAGCTGATGATGGAAGGTACAACTCCTTAGCGATTAGGAGTTGGGCAATAATTCTTTAAATACAACATATTTCATGTTTTTTTAAGCTATTCGAGTATTTGCCTTTAGGTGGTCATAGGCTCATGTTGGTGAGCTGATGATGGAAGGTACAACTCCTTAGCGATTAGGAGTTGGGGGATAATTCTCACTAAGCGGAATACTAACTCAAGTCATTAAAAGCCCCCGCCTACGGGGTCGGGCTTCTAACACTCTCGTTGGTAATACCGTACTTACCTCCCTAGATGCACAATGTACTTTTACTGAACCTATTTTATATTTATACTATACTAAAAAGCAAAAAACAAAATATTTTAAAAATAAAAATTAAACCGCCTTCAAAAATACGCTGGAACTAAAAAGTGCAAAATAATTTTGGTTCCTACCACTTAGGATTTCCTACCCAAACCTTTAAACCTTTTACCCTATTCATTGAAATAAAATATGATTCCTAGGTATCCCACTGATCTCAGTGAAGTCGGTGCCAAGACACAGAACAACAACAACTAAATAATATTACGTATACACTTCATAATATTAATAATATTTTGATTTAATTTATAATATTTTGAAGAGTATTTCTTAACCCTAAAATAATAACTAACCCTAAAATATGAGTGTGATGTAGCCTGTGGACGTATTTGTCTTGGCACCGACTTCACTGAGATCAGTGGGATACCTAGGAATCATATTTTATTTCAATGAATAGGGTAAAAGGTTTAAAGGTTTGGGTAGGAAATCCTAAGTGGTAGGAACCAAAATTATTTTGCACTTTTTAGTTCCAGCGTATTTTTGAAGGCGGTTTAATTTTTATTTTTAAAATATTTTGTTTTTAAGTTATACTTTTGCGGTTTTCTAGGTCGTGAAAAAATATATTATTTACACTTTTTTTTCCGTTAATCAGATATTGATTAATAATATAAGACAAACTTTAAAAATGGGTCAAGTAGCCTATTACTTAAGTACGCTTATACTTAACTTACATAGCAGAAATTTAGTAAATAGGTATACATTGGTAGGTATACAAATGTAGAATAGTTAGTAGAATAAAAAAAGTAAACAAACCTAAAAACTTATTCCGTAATCACGCACTTTCCAAACACAATATCGGTTGTATTACCAACTTAAAATCTTAAATACTTTGAGTTTACATAGTTAAAATTAAAATGCATGTGCAAACGTTTTACACGATATAATGTTAAAGCCTTCAAATGCTATGGAAAGTCAGTCATATTTGTTTATATTTTTTTTAAACTCTACTGACTAATGGTACCTATAAGTTGTATGACAAATGACAATGCAATATCATGGAGGTCGAGAAAATCAATTTTGTTGAAATTTGATACCTATGTAGAATTATTGTAGATTGACACACGAGAAAGGGCAAGTTTGTTGTAGTCGCAACCTATCAGCTACTATAAGTAAATACTTAATTACGTAATTAATTAAGATTATTTCAACGTTTCCAAATACGATTAACTAATACTAATTAAATTATACAATCAATCATCCTTTTCAAACTAAATTACCTACAATACTAACGTCACAATTAGCTTACAAATACAAGTTTCAATAAGGCTTTTACCACCACGTCAACAAAAACGAAACACATAAACAAATGAACACATACACAAACGAACACATAAACAAATGAACACATACACAAACGAACAGATAAACAAATGAACGACCAAACAATTGGACAGAGCTTTTTCACGCACTGCCTACTATCAAACCCTTTTGATGTTTATACATGCTAAAAATATCCTTCATCGTATTGAAATACAGGACAAACTAGCCTGAAAGCAGATCACTTAAAAACTAAAGCGTTGTGAATAAAATAGTAACGAATTCAAATAAAAATGACAATGCAACGAATTCACACGAATTGTAATTCAGGAGTCTATTTCTTTTATAGTATCCTTATATAAGTTTCGATATTTCTCAAAACTGGTATTGATGCCTTATACTACTTTTTTTAAAGTCTAAAGTTTAAGCTGTACGTTTGAATATGAGATTATCAAAGTCACAAAAAAATCCAGCTCATTTATAAACATCGAAATTAATATTGTAAAGATAACGAAAGCAGCTTGCATGCATTTTTTGTTAAACGTTCAACAATCCTGTAAATTTACGTTTAATTTTATCCTTATCGTTTTGGGCATGATGATGATGGGATGATGTCACAGCCGTGGTCGCAGGTAGCCTAGCAAGAAAATGTAAACACCAAAAATGCATTTAAAAATCCAAACTAGGTACTTAATGAATCAAAACAAAGTAAAAATGTAAATATGAGTAATAATCGTGAAAGTTTAAATCAATGTCCTGTAAAGTCTCACATTACATTGTCCTTAAATAAATAGGGAATAAAATCTAATCCGAATTCACAATAGCCAACACGCCATGAATATCGTAGGGATGCGAAAACCGTAAACAATCGAGAGTCGACACAGCACGAATCGTAAAGGCCGGCTGTGACGGCCCTACGTGACCGGAATCGCTAAGTTGACTTTAGGAAAGGTGAAATCAGGATCTGTGATAATTCTATAATGCTTAAACAAATTATTAGAATTGATCGCCTTTTAAACATAGGAGAATTCCGTTAAATGCTTTTGCTGGCAGCTACTTTGATCAAATTATTAGAAATAAAAACGGGACGTGTTATTTTTAGTAATAGTACATTACTATAGAGGACGGGAAACGAAAGGTTACAGGCCAAGTAGATATATCTGGACGAAGATGAGGCCAGATAGGGATACGCGCCTGTAACCCTGTTTCTCGCCGAGATTTGTATAGTGTTTGTATAGTTCTCATCGAACTGATTTCGCCGAACCACACTATTTCATTTGTGACTATACCAATAGTACAGTATCGTAAAACATAAAAAAAAATCATTTTAGTATGGTAGATAATTATTTTTTTTAATCTGTTTGAGGTATTCTTTTACCTGGTGGTATAGACATTAGTTATAAGGTTTTTTTTCTGTGTGCTGAATGTCAAGACCTAGTGTCTCAATTTGACGTTTCAAAACAAAATACAGTTTGTCTGCAGTCCTAGGTGTGAAATAAATACATGAAATCTCTTTACATATCATCTTAGCTCATGACACCGGATACATAGTATTTCCGGGTTTAATTTAAAGTAAGTAACATCAACATTCCGTAGCAAGTTTGAGAAAAAGTTTTTTCTCAAACTATTTAGTAATGAACTCAAAGGGTTGAGGTGATGACAAATGTATTCTTACTGCCGTCTAAAGCGTACATCCTTTGAGTCAGTAAAAAAAAATCAGCTTTTGTCTACTGTTTTTTCACTAATTTTTCTTCAGATTAAGGGTTTATGGTAATTTTTCAATTTGCTCCAAGCTGTGTTTTCAGTATAATTCGCTGTCAATCGCTGAATATCAAATGATGGACAACGTGGGTGGTTCGACGATCACAATTTTAAATTTATATATTTACTTACATGTAAAAACGTATGAAAAGAAACAATTGTAGGTACATACAGTCAAAGGCAAAATAAGGTGTATAAAAATATCATCATCATCATCAGCCTATGATAGTCCACTGCTGGACTGGACGTAGGCCTCTCCTATTAACTATTCGTATAGTTAGACGCATTAGGAGGTAAATGCCCAAAATCGCCACGCTGGGCAAGCAAATTGGCAACCGCAGTAATGTGTCCACTAATGATGACGCTGCTGCCCATCATCAATCTTTTATCAAATAATGGTCAATGACAATTCAATCCCTTAGTCGACTCTTACGACACCCGCAGGAGGAGTTGGGGTGGTGACAAATGTATTCTTATGTATAAAATATTTGCTCAATATGATTTATTAGTTGTTATTTAGTATTGATTCAGGAAACACGGTGTATTAAAAAAAAGAAATTGTTTTGTTTGGCAAAAGACCGGTATTTTATTAGTAACATTTTTTTTATTGCTGCTTGGATAGCCACTATTTTTATTACATACTGAATATTATAGATAATATAATACATGAATGCGAAACTAATATATTTGTGACAAATACAGAAAGAGGTCCAACGGAGAATGAATACTTCATCGGGAATCAGCTTTCGAACCTGGGACCTTCAGCTTTACAGACCCGACATACAAAACCTAAATGCCAAAAATTAAAAATTCTTGTTAAATATTTTTATGCTTCATTTACTAACAAAATTAATTAAACATTTTTATCTAGGAAAGTTCCCGATTGAATTATTATCGAAAATGCTGAAAATATAACAATTTTCCCAATTTCCTAGAACGTTAATTATTGTAAAACATTGGACGCGGAATAAACTACATATCAATTTCAGTAAAAATTATGGATAAAACAAAATAACCAAATAAAAGTTTAATTCCATCATCATCATCAGTCTATTTCTGTGAATAAACTGTTAAACTATATTTAATCTGCGGCAGCGTCGGGCTCAATGCTTGATAGTGGAGTGGAATCATCATCATCATCATCGTCATCATCAGCCTATGTTAGTTCACTGCTGGACGTAGGCCTCTCCTATTAACTATGCGTATAGACGCATTAGGAGGTAAATGCCCATAATCGCCACGCTGGGCAAGCGAATTGGCGATCGCAGTAATGTGTCCACTATGATGACGCTGCTGCCCATCATCAATCTTGTAAAATGGTCAGTGACACTTCAATCCCTTAAATAACTAAATAGGCGTGAGTTTAATTATATTTTAGTGTATACATAAATACCTATACACGGTGTAACACAAGGAAACCGAATAAGTTATACAGCGTATTCCTGATCCAAAAAATGTTACAAAAACGCGGGTTCAAAATAGATAATTTTTTAATGTTTATTGATACATACCATACAGAAATTGTATCTATTGCAATGCACGGTAAAATAGTACATTACGTGCGAAATAATCTAGTGCGAAAAACATGAAATTCGAAACGAGTGGCGGTTTTAAAACACGACCGATAGAGAGTGTTTTAAATCGACACGAGTTACGAATTTCGTTTTTGCACGTGTCTCGTACGACGTTTTTTAGTACAGATGGCCCTCCGAAATCTGTACTAAAAAAGTGATATTTGGGCATAGGTTCATGTAGTACATATGTTATTATTTTATAGATAAGTTTTAAGCGGCAATTACACTTGGCCATTCGCCACATGCGGTCGCTAAATCAAGCCAGGTACGAGGTTGCCACCAAACCGACAATGTTTGCATGCGGCGAACGACCAAGTTTAATTGCCGCTTTATGGAACAAATCAAATAAATTTAATTTGATGTTTCATATTTGAACCAACTGCCTATACACTTTTTAATACATTTCAATTGATTCAAAATCATTAAATTTAACAGGTATCTTAGAGTATCTCTAGAAACAACGCCATATATTTAGCGTTAATGCGGGATGACAACAAAACTGTAATAAAACTCTTTTACGATCGCGTTAAACAATCGGCCGAAGAAATGGCACATTTACAAGTTGTCTCTTTCAATATACAGTGTGTATATGAAATATAGCCGCATATTGTAACAAGACGTAGATTTAAGTATCATAGTCTAACTTTTATGACAATTATTAATTTAGCGTTAACTACCATGGCGTAATAAAATTTTGATTTTTTTTTGAGCAGCAATGTACGGCGTACACTTATCACTAGTGACAGTTGTGATATTACGATGTTTATTGTTAACAAACAACAACAAAGCTTTACATTGCGTGCTGAATTATTTTATATGAAAGAAAAAAGTTTGCTTTTTTTAAATAATTTTGCGATAAATATATTAATTAGTGCCTATACTAAGACCCCCTAAAGTTTGCGGTTATATCAAATATACACGATGTATAAAAGTCTGATACGAGAACAAGAATAGTTAAACTTTGTGCCATGGTACAATCAACAAAATATTTATTTAATTTACTGAAAAGAAACTACGTCGATGTAGGTAACATCGACAAAAATAAAGTCAACCATACCATCTTGTGCATCTAGGGAGGTAAGTACGGTATTACTTACGAGAGTGTTAGAAGTGCGACACCGTAGGCGGAGGACTTTTTATGACTCGAGTTAGTATTACGCTTGCCGACAGTGATGCATACAATGTTTATCATTACACTTGCGAGCAAAAAAAAAAATGTTTTAAGACAATAGTAGATACATTTCGATGCAAGTGCAACAAATTTTTTTTTCGACGAGGGTGAAAGTTCACCAGAGTTATAAATAAGTTTTGACACGTATATCCATCGAACTCCCTATCGGCACACAAACCTCTTCAAGGTTTTGCCAATGATGGGTCTTGCCAAAATTATTGTAATTTATAAAACTTTTTTATTCAATAAAAAAAAATGTCGAAGGACTTTTTTCATAACAAGTGCCTTAAAAAGTGAAATTTACGCACGCAAAGGGTGCACAAAGTTTACTTTTCCGCACTAGTTAGGAAAAATATTATTATATGACGTTCTAACATTTCTATTACTCCATTTTACTTTTCTATTACTCCCGCGATGCATGCAAGCAATGGCACTCTTACAAAGCAAGTGTGATGAAAATTTAAATATAAAAAAACCCTTGAAAGAAGCTACTGATCTAAAAACCGCCCCGATTGGTTTCCGACACAAAAGGTGCCCATCACGCTCGCAGCGTTTCCGCGCTAGATCGCGATGGACAGTCTCTGCTCCAGGAACGAACCGGAGCGGAGATCAGCTATGCTATTCTCTTATTCACACATTCGACGCTGCGTTCGTCAATGAGCTCGACGTCGAGACAGCCTTGTCTAAAATCCTAGCTGTTTTATTTGACATTAGAAATAGAGGCTGTGAGCGAGGTTGTCGCTGTTTTTCGTTAGAGAATACGAAGTTCATACATCAAACGTCAAACTCTCAACGCAGTGTAGCTCCAGCTCACGCCGCATTCGTCGCCGAGCGCTAGTGTCGTTTAATAGTTATTTGTTATACAAGGGTGCAAAGTTGTATTTTACCCGCGAGTATGAAATTTAAACACGAGCAAGCGAAAGGATTCTATAGTTGAACCACGAGCGAAGCGAGTGGTTCTAAAATAGAATCCTGAGCGCAGCGAGTGTTTTAACATACGAGAAGTAAAATACATTTGCACCCGTGTGTAACACAAAACTTTTCCCCTCACTATAGCGAGGAAACTCAAAAAAGGTAATTATTTGTTCACATTACAATCATTATCGGGTTAGTGATAATAATTTTCCAAATGCATCATGTATTTAATGCAAGATTTTGTCGCAGTAAACTTAGCACGAAAAAGTAAACGCAGCACGATATTAATACATTCATGTAGTTGCACACCAACGCCAATGCATTATTAAATCATTCTCATTCATTGTTTTTACAAAATTATAACAGAACACCCTGAAAGTTGTTTAGTTTACTATTTTTATGCGTGTTCGAGTCGGTAAATAAAGATTATAACCTATAATATTCTTTGACAATGTTGACGTTGACATTTTCTGCGTTTTGTGATTGCATCTAGTCATCTTATCATCATTCACTAAAACAATTGTTACTTATGGAATTTTAGGATTTATATGTTAAAATCATCATATTATATAAAGGTTTATATTTTACACTAAATTCTCAAACAAATTATTTAATTATCATTAATATGGAACAATTTCCATGAGCATTTTACGTTTTGTTATTCCAAAACCAAGGTCATTACTTTGCCACACAAGTGAATAATATGCGTTTTTACACGTTCGTATTAAAGGATAAACGAGCACTTTACGAGCTAGTGAGGGGAAAAGTACATTAGTGAATACCATTTTTAGGCTCGACGCTGCCGCAGCGCTGACACAGCGCTGACAGCAAGGCGGTTTCCTTAGTGAATAACACTACAAAGATCAAGGCCCCTTTCCTGCAGACGTCGTCCCAGTTCCCTAAGAAAATTCCAACCTTAATTTTTTTAATTTCCTTTTTACTTAAATTATCTGTCGCGACGTCCCCTAAATTCTTACTTAAAACAAACAGCTTAACATATTACATGATAAATTACATAATTCCCGTCCAGTCAGTAAAAATCCCGCTCGTTAACATTTTTTTGCTAACAACTGTTCCGGGAAAAAACCCGGGCAATCCCGGAAAAAGCCCGCGCAATCCCGGACTAATGCCGGCAATTAGAAGGGGGCACCTCTGATGCGATGTTGCTGTAACTATAACTACCAGAGGTCAGGGTAAAGGTGCATTTAGACCAAACGAGTATTTGCTCATTCTGTCCCCCACTCTACGAAATCATAAAATAACTATACGAAAGCAACGAGTTTCGATTTGTGTAACGAACGAATCAGGGATCGGATAACGGTCTTTGCTCCATACAAAAGGACGGTTCGAATTCTTTTTTGTTCTTCGGTTTATAATTTTTTTGTTAATGGAGTAGGTTTTTTTTTATGTTGGCACAACAAAGTGGCTCCACTCCACCTGATCGTAAGTGAAAAGTAGCCCAAATCGCGGCGGCAACGAACAGGAGACAATCAGTAACCTGTTAGTTGCCACCGCCTTGCTATTATATGATGTTAATAATTACATAAAATGTTGAATACTACATAAAGAGCGTAAAACATTTTATTAAAATATTGAGCTATATCGAGGATTTTCTAAAAAACCGGTTCCGATTCCTGGAACGAATTTCATAGTGTGGGGAATAGAATCAGCGAATGCTCATTTGGTCTAAATGCACGTTTAGGAGTAAAGCGGAAAGTGCGATTTTTTTTTCTAAATATTATTATCGGCCTCCGTTTCCGCAGGGCTAGCCAAAACTCCATTCTGCAATCCTATACGATAAGCGATAAGTAATAAATATATGGGAATAACAGATTCGAACGACGCCACGTGATCATTTCGATACATTACTGTGGTCACGTGACTTATCGCTTATCGTATACGATTGCAGAATAGCATCTTGGCTTGACCAGTATGCTTAGCACATGATTGGTATGTCAGTATGTCACCGCGATATAGGTTTTCCATCTTTTACTAACTAAATACATGAATAAAAGAGGTATGGATAGTCTATCCCGCGACGACATATTGTCTCACTATTATCTGTGCCTTAGCACCCCTCTACTGGGGCCAAAACCACAAAACTGTACAAGAGTACAATTCTACAAAATTGCAACTTTATTATATGGAAATTTCTACAATTTTGTTGTAAGCTTGTAAAGTTTTGTGGGATAGCACACTGCTGTACATAATAAGTATTATTATAGTTCTAAAGGTGATAATAATATGTTGCGTTTTATAAAGAGCTATAAACACGTAAAAATACCCAGCAGAGATTTTAAATATCAGTACCCTTTTGACAACCCTTTTAAGAAAATTACACGATTCTCAGACAAGTCTGAGGGCTTTTCACCATCACCGATTAAAATATATCTGTCAGAAAAAGATGTTAGCTGCTATGCTATTCTCTTATTCACACATTCGACGCTGCGTTCGTCAACCCTAGCTGTTTTATTTGACATTAGGAATCGAGGCTGTGAGCGAGGTTGTGGGCGAGTTCGTCGCTGTTTTTCGTTAGAAAATACGAAGTTCGTACATTAAACGTCAAACTCTCGACGCAGTATAGTTCCAGCTCACGCCGCATTCGTTGCCGAGCACTAGTATCGTTTAAAGTGCATTAGTGAATACCATTTTTAGGCTCGACGCTGCCGCAGCGCTGACACAGCGCTGACAGCAAGGCGGTTTCCTTAGTGAATAATACTGCTGTTTTCTTTTATACAGGGTGTAAGACTAATACGGGCGAAGCTCTTAACGGGGGTTATGTTACGGAGGGACGCTCGACCGGACTCGAGCGGGCTGTCGAGCATCCACCTGTGCTCATTCACCCTATTTCCCTTAGCTGGAGCTGCAGGTTAGTGTTCCGGTAGCGTTCCCCCAATACTACCCTCTGGCCTTCCAATTTTCTTGCAGAACTTTAGCGTAGTTTACGACATAATAAGTACGTTTAGATTTATTTATAAAAAATTAGAGCAACAAAATTACCCCGTACGAAGTAATTCGCGCGCAATGTAAAGCAACACACTCAAGTTAAACGCTCGTTGACGATTTCAAAAGCAGATGACATAACTGCCATATCAATATCGTCAGAAAACCTGCATACACCTGCGAAGAAATTCAAGGGTGTATGTGAAGTCCCTAACAAGTACTGGGCCAGCGTTGGGACCAAGCAAATAGGCACATGGCACATTTGATGTTGAGTTGCGGGAAAAAATGGCCAGAATTCAACAACAACACCAACAACAACAACATATCAATGGTATTCAAATATTTGTACCTGCATTGCTGCTCCAAAAAATCTGTGGGGGTCAAATTAAGTATAATCTTAAAAAAACCTCGTAATCCATGATTGCACTGCTGGTTTAATTTATCACCCGTATTAGGTTTACACACGGTATGTCAGGGGAAAAAGATAGCGATAATTTTATCGGACAGATATATTTATCCGGTTGTGATTGCCGTTAGTATTACAAAGAATAATAATAGTACTGTGGCCCACTTTTTTCGGGTTTCTAATTTGGAGATTTTCACCATCTTTGTTAAGAAGCTTTACGACTTAGGGAGATTCGTTAATTTAAATTCAACCGCCGGTAAATATCGTTTTTTGTGGGATTTGTGAACAGATACAAAAGTTTCAAAGGTTTTTTGTCGCTGGGTGATAATACGATACGTATAAACAAACAAAATGACTTGCTTTTTCACTTTTAAGGTCTCTGCCCACTAGACCGTACCATACCATGACCGTAGCATGAACGTATCAGACAAAAAACTATTTTTTGTATTGAAAAGTATGAGACCGTGTTGGCCGAAACATCTAACTGCGCATGGGCATAGTCTCATACTCATAGTTTATTGTCTGATACGTTCATGCTACGGTCAGGGTATGGTACGGTCTAGTGGGCCTTTGTGGTTTATAACGACAATAGCACTACAGTTCAATAAAAAACGGTAAGGTTTTAGTGTTCATTTCATAAACTATAAACGATATTGTAATATAAAAAATCAAAATGAAATTCCTAAAGATATCGTACTTAATTGTCGTTACAAACTTGACTGCGATTAAGATTTTTTTATCTCACACTAATTTGGTGTCTCTAAAAGTGAAAAATCCCTTATTCAATTTAGGTGCTTTACAAGCAATTATTAATCTTTTGGGTGATTTTTGGTATAAATATTTGTTCCTTAGGTAGTATCTAAAGTGGTGGTGGCTCAGTGGTTTAGACGTTTGACCTTGAATCCGGAGGGTTCAAAATGTTCAAATCCTGGCTCGTAACAATGAGTTTTTCCAAAATTTATGTACGAATGTCAGTCAGATGATATTTAGGTACCATTAGATTTCGGTGAAAGAAAACATCGTGAGGAAACCTGCATACATCCGAGGAAAAATTCAAAGGTGTATGTGAAGTTCCCAACCCGCTGCTTAGGGCCAGCGTGGGGACTATAGCCCAATCCCTTTCATATATGAGAGGAGGCCTGTGCCCATTAGTGGGACATTATAGAGGCTAAAATATTATTATATTATTAGTATCTAAATGTATCTATCGTTATAATATATATGTCGGAGATATGAGTTACTAAATCTAGAAAACGATAAGCAATGTTTTGCTTGGAGTGGTCTTTGCTTGGTCCATGCAGGTTTGCAGGTAGATGATACCAACCTATGAACAGGTGGCTGGTGACCTGACAGTATAAAAGGTCACAACTGCAGTGTTCATCAATTCATTCCCGTGTTAGACATAGAACGATTCACTCTTGTCTTGTTATGTGAAGGGTTTACATTCTTACGAAGGAAGTTATTTCTATGGGGTATGCATCCTATGCATGGACGCAAGCTTAGAACTCTCCATTCGTTTTCTACTACTGCGTGGATGCGTGGATGCAAGATTCTGTAACGAGTGACAAGTAGCTGGGCCTCTTAGCTCGGCTGTCATTACTGTCCCCGATATCAGCAAGTGGGATAAAGAATCAAGGCTCACGTAACAGTGAGTACTGGTATTGCATCACATGTAAACGGTAAGGTTTAAAATCGACAACAGTTGGTAAGGTAATGATTGTTCACTATGTTTGCAGTTAAGTTTGATTTGAGTCATGATTTAGAAAACTGCTTTGTTCTTTTTTTGTGATTACTGTTGTAAGAAAACGTGTGGGTAGGTATCCTACCCTATTGAAAAAAAAAAAGAAATAAAAACAGTAATTCTAGTGATTTCAAAGTATATCATGACCCATACTTATTACTTACTTAGTTGTGAAATACTAGCAGTACCAAAATATGGGCAGGTAGCCCTTTGTTTTGTTTTGTTTTCGAGTCTACCAAAAATTAATTTGTGATAGTGATAAACATTTTCAATCCATGCCTTGTGTTAAAAGTTTTCTATGCGTGTGAAATTACCGTTACAGATGTTCAACTTCAAGATCAACAAGCTCACTGTCATAGTAGTCTACAGTTTCATCCATGATGAATATGCTGTGACGACGAAACGAGCGCAATTTCTTGCGATACCTATGTCCAAGAAATTAAGAATTGAAGACGCCAACTCTATGGTTATTTTGGAGCAACGGAAATTAAAGGACAGGTTTCTTTCCAATTGTTTTAATGAAAAATTAGAAGCAGTAGTTTAAAGAACTAACGGTTGACATTTCTGTTTGTAACGTTAAGTTTTTGTGTTTTTAATACGTTTTATTATTTGCGAGATTAATTTGATTATAGTAAAGTGAAGCACAATCTTATTTTGATGTCGAGTATAAGATGAGGTCAGTGTCTAACCTCAAACTTTAGGTACTTAGTGTTATGATTAGGTCTAGCATTCCAATTATCTCAACATCTGTTCAAAACTGCTTATTGCTAGTCTACTTGAAAAAAAAAAAAGGAAATCAGTCGGCTTTGACTTTACTTTGTTTTTGTGATAAAAATGATATCGTACAATTTGATGATTACAGTTCAACATGGTGAGTCAGAACGAGCTGCCGGCCTGCAAGTTGTTGATGTCATGCCCGGTGGCGTAGCAGGTGTCGCTACTGCCTACCGTGAACACGTGGTGTGGACACGTTGTTAATCCGCTGAGCAGTTCACATTTTTGTTGGGCTATTTGGGGTCTGAGCTAATTGGTGAAACTAATGTTGTTGTAGCCATCCCTTTCGATTCTATAGAGTTGAAAAAAAATTGGAGGAAGAAATGCAAAATTGAAACTAAATTAGACATCAATGTTACAGTTACGCAAGTTTAAAATAAACAAGTTTTATTAAACGCATTGAGATCGGTTATAATAATTTCTGAAGGGTGATGATGATGGTCATGATGGTGGTCATGATGGTGGTCATGATGATGGTCATGATGGTGGTCATGATGGTGGTCATGATGATGGTCATGATGGTGGTCATGATGATGGTCATGATGATGGTCATGATGGTGGTCATGATGATGGTCATGATGGTGGTCATGATGATGGTCATGATGGTGATCATTGTAGTGATCGTGGTGATGATCATGATGGTGGTTATGGTGATGATCATGTTAGTGGTCATGATGATGATGATGGGTGGTGATAGTCATTTCTCATTATGTGGGCTGTCCACAGTTTCAATTTGACTACTTTAGTTTAATTAAAGTTGTGGATTATAATTATTGGAATTAGTCATTTAGTTTGCAATCGTAGAATGAAACATTTTACATTCAGTTTGGTTACCTTTTCTCAGACTGCATACACCATTTTATCATTCGTAATTGTAGGTGTAAAATCGGATCTATTTTTCCGTCTCCGTGCGGCCACGATTGTGGGTGGCATGCGTTTGGTTTGATGGTGTAATCGGTCGATGTGTTTTTGGTTTGGTTACCGGATGGAGGTAGACCAATTTTGTTGTTGCTGGATGGAAGCAACTGTGGTTTTGGTTACCGGATGGAGGTAGACCAACTTTAGAGTACTGTAACCCATTTGTTGGTTTGTTGAAGTGTTTCATTTGACTATTGTAGAACTGTGTCTGTTACTGGCTAGTAAAGTAGTAAGTACATAGGCTGACTAGTCTATTCGAATGTTAATGAAGTTGATTTTAATTCCCTGGGTTGATTAAACGAGTACCTAAATAATTTTAAAATTTAATGAATTCAAATCATCACTCATGTGAGCTTTCAATGGACCGAGAGCAAGTCCGAGGGATTGAGCGTGATCTAATAATCGCATCGGAAGTTCCGAAGCATGTAAAAGGTGCACGTGGACTGCTTTTTATGTGCAGTATACTCTTTGCGAGGAGTAGCACTTACGCGGCTGAGATGGTTCTAACTTCTGATAGGTTATTGGATCCTAACAATCCGATGGACAAAAATGAAATCTGGTGGTTATGGTGTAACCTGGTTGAGTAATTTACGTTTTTGTTTGAGTCGAGAGGTTGACTCATTTGAATCATTCATTCATTGAGATCATTTTGACTTATCATTTTGGTAATGCCACAAAAAAAAAAAGTTATTGTTGTTAAACGGGATGAAGTGACTACGTCACAATGTGAGTTTACGATGGACATAAACTTGACTTGGGTTCCTTAATTTTGATTTTACTGGTAACTAAAACTGAGCTGGTGGCACTATCAAAATTGTCTAACAAATTGAAGTTCATGATGATTGAATACAGATAACATTTTGTTGTTAATTAAAATGCTAGAAAGGCAAGTACCAATTGAAGTAGATGAAGATTGTTGTGGTATGAAGGATGAGGTTCTCAGTTCGGTTGGTCGACCGTACCAGAGGCTTGATCGTAGCCGTAGCCCGTTAGAAGTCGGTGTCTACCTTTGAGTAGTCCGTGGGTACGCGGTGCGCGATAAGCTCTGGCGGAGGTCGGGTCTTGTAGAGACCGTAGAGTCATAGGGTTGACTCGGCGATCCCTTGGGGATGCGCGTAGTGTGGTTATGTGATAACCAATAGGCCACGAATGAGAGACCTGCTTCCGAAAGTTTGCCGTCATATGTTTTACGTAAAAGGTGGCTATGAAAGCCAGGTGGTACTTGTCTGGTCTTGCATTTAAATTGGTGGTAATGAATTGACTTTAAGTGATTCTAAATTCAGTTGCAAAGAATGAAATTATTTTCCTTGAGTTGAGTTGATTTTACGTAGACAGATAATTTGGTCAGGAGTAACCGAGTGGTGACACAGATTACTGATGTACGTGTTTGTTTCAGATACAAGCGAGGACGCTTGTCTTGTCAGTATGGCCGTGTCGGAGATATGAGTTACTAAATCTAGAAAACGATAAGCAATGTTTTGCTTGGAGTGGTCTTTGCTTGGTCCATGCAGGTTTGCAGGTAGATGATACCAACCTATGAACAGGTGGCTGGTGACCTGACAGTATAAAAGGTCACAACTGCAGTGTTCATCAATTCATTCCCGTGTTAGACATAGAACGATTCACTCTTGTCTTGTTATGTGAAGGGTTTACATTCTTACGAAGGAAGTTATTTCTATGGGGTATGCATCCTATGCATGGACGCAAGCTTAGAACTCTCCATTCGTTTTCTACTACTGCGTGGATGCGTGGATGCAAGATTCTGTAACGAGTGACAAGTAGCTGGGCCTCTTAGCTCGGCTGTCATTACTGTCCCCGATATATAATAATATGGTCACTTAGTACCCTTAGAGCTTATCTTGGGACTAGGTTGATTCGGGATAGAATGTCGTACAATATTTATCAGCCTCTGTAGCCTAGTTGGTAGTGACCCTGCCTACGAAGCTGGAGGTTCCGGGTTCGAATCCCGGCGAGGGCATTCTTTGTGTATTTATTTATCACAAATGTTTGTTCCTTGGTCATGGCTGTGTATGTATCTAAGTATCTATACGTATCTATCTATTATATATATCGTCGCCTGGTACCCACAACACAAGCCTTAATTGAGCTTACCGTGGGACTAGGTTGATTTGTGTAAGATGTCCCAAGATATTTATTTATTTATTTATTTATTTTTAGATGTGTAATACGCACAGACAACATAACCTAAAGACGTAGCTTTAGACAATTATTTCGTTTAAACCGATGCTGCCAAAAATGCTGAGGTGCGGGCGGCGTAACATGAGCTAACTGTGTTGTGATTCGTCGTTTCAAGGTCAATGAGGTGTAAAACAAAAATGTCCGCCGGTCGCTAGTGATTTCCGAATGTCGATAAAAGTATCGATGGTTGCAATGTCTATCGCTTTCAGAATTCGATATTTGTCAGTGACTTACCGACAAAACCGTAAATCCATATCCGTACTAATGCATACCATAAATGCGAAACTATGTCTGTCAGTTTACTGCGTCTACACGCTTAAATCACTGAACCAATTTAGATGAAATTTTGAATGGAGATTATTTAAGACCCGGGAAAGGACATATGATATTTCATTCATCATCATCATTATCATCATCATCCCCGCAGATGAAGATATATTATGATACTAGCTTATGATGCTAGCTTGAAATGCATTTTATATAAAAAAATAAATTTTACTGTCTGTCTGCTGTGTCTTCATCTTCACATTTAAACCGGTTTAGATGAAATTTGGAATGGAGATAGTTTAAGACCCGGGAAAGGACAAAGGGTAGTTATTTTATCATCATCATCCACGCAGACAAAGTTGCGGTCAAATATTAATATCACAATATATCTTTTCTGAGACAATAAATAAAACAATTTTACAAAATATACTTTTATTTGTACAATCATTAACTCGTAGTTACAAAGTTACAAAAAAACTACCATTAAAATACGTTGTATATAAAATTCGTCTATTATTCGTTTTTGTTAATTTGAAATATTCCGGTTTAAAGTGCCGAGAACATATCACTAGGCTTAGGACTTTTCATAGCATATCGTGGTTCTAAAATCCTTGGAGCCGCTATGTGTAAAATGTTCGAAGTCAAAGTCAAAGTATATTGTAATATTAAATATAATGATTTATACCTACTGTCACATTGTAACTGAGTTAATTTTAATCGAACGTAATTAATTTTAAACATCGAACTTGATTTCATAAAAAGTGCATACGAAATTAGTTATATCAGAAACTATAAAAAAAACTAGACAATTAGGTTCAAGACAAACTAGAAAAAGTCTTAGACCGGAAATAGCGATGAAAATGGCGAAATTATCATGCTTTTATACTCGAAAGTTTCGAATCTTTCGTATAAATTACATGTTCTAATTTGTTTTGAACACTAATTGTCTAGTTTTTTTATGGTTTCTGATATACCTAATTTCGTATGTTTTTTTTTGTGAAATCAAGTTCGTTTTTTAAAATTAATTAAGTTCGATTAAAATTAATTCAGTAACGATGTGACAGTAGGTATAAATCATTATATTTAATATTACAATATACTTTGACTTTAACTTCGAACATTTTACACATAGCGGCTCCAAGGATTTTAGAACCATGATATGCTATGAAAAGTCCTAAGCCTACATATCACACTGCTAGGAGCAGGAAACCAATCATGTGACTGTTTTGTAGCATTCATCCACATTTCTTTCATGTTTGCCCATTTAGAGAAGATACACAATAATAGTATTTTTGAAAATTATACTTCTACACTTTACACTAAAGCAGAATTTATTTGAGGATAATTGAATATAATCGTAATATCTTATCGATAGTAAACAGACTGCAGGCATAGACATCACTAGTTCGGATACGGAGACTCCACCGCGATTTTAATTTATCTTTAGTTACCTTATCGATAGTAAACAAACATACTCTACGGTCATCCCTAGTTCAGACGGCCTACCTGCTCGTTACGCTAGACAAGGAGGGAGTTATACTTCGTGCAAAGTATTAGAAAGAGACTTTGTAAAAAGACATCAACGAGTGCACTAGATTTTATGCTTAAGCTATTTTTAATTTTAATTGAAATGTATAAAAATTTGCTCACTTGTGAAACGAAATACCATCTTTTTGCACACTACATGTTTTTGTATTCTTGCCACACAATTTCACGCAACAATAATGCATTTTGCATGACGTAAATCACGTTAAAACTTTCGTAATTATCTCATGAACGCCGGCCGCAGACTGAAGTTAGCAATGGAGGCGTGGCTCTAATATGGAGTGAATTCACCGTATGCGTGACAAAGGGGGTCGCCCGGCTATGCTACGTCTCGAGGTTATGTTGTCTGTGGTAATACGTAAGAGGTGAACTGATAAAAATGGCAAGTGTCCCACATTCAAATTTATAATTTATATGCTATCACATAAAACAGAACATAAACTTCTAGGAATTTATAGTTTTCCATAAAAGCAAAACGCCATAAATCAATTTGGATGGAAATCAAACGTCCGCTGCAATTTCTCGATAAGTCATCCATCACATACCGCTGGCAAATGCATTCGGCAGACACGTCTAATGATAAATCCATATCGGATTTGTCATTTAGGTTGTTTTTAGGGTTCCGAAACGAAACCCTTATAGTTTAGCCATGTCCGTCTGTCCGTCTTTCCGTCTGTCCGCAGCATAGCTCAGTGGCCGTTAATACTAGAAATCTGCGATTTTTTTACTTTATGTAATCTTGTAGTGTGGGGTATCATGGAATAGGTCCCTTAAAAAGAAAAGGGTCTTGAAAGATTTTTTTTTTAAAAGTCAATATTTTCGGAGATAATTGCTCCAGAAAAAAAAATGTCCCGCCCCCATCTAACTTTTGATCCGTAGGTCCAAAAACTATTAAGAAAATCATGAGTACTTTGAAATAAATCTATTTCGAACATAATCGGCCCAGCCATTTTTGAATAACTACGGAACCCTACATTGAGCATGGTCCGACATGCTTAGCTAAAATTGGGTATTCACAAAAAAATTATGCACAGCCGATTTTTGGCAATGCTGCAAATGCCTTATTCAAGAAGTAACTTTATTCATTTGACGTTTGTCAATGAGGGTTTTCTGAAATGAGTTTCACCAGTGGCCTATTTCACCATAATTACAATTGTGACAATTGTAAAATATCACTGTTACTGACGTCACAGGCCTCCGTAGGCTACGGCTACCGCTTACTGTCGGACGGCCCAGGTGTTTGTTTGCCACCAACATAAAATTATTACTAATAACGTTATTATATCGTTAGTAAACTACTTTTTGTTGTAACCACTGTTTGTTAATGTTGTGAAATTGGGGCCAGGCCCCAATTTCACAACATTGACAAGTCCTACAATTGTAAATCTACGGTTTCTCCAATAGGGAGCGACTATAGGCTACAGTTACCGCTTACCATCGAAAGGGCCGTGCGTTTGTTTGCCACCAGCATAAAAATTTGTGCAGGAACTTTAATAAATCAGCAGTAAATAGCTACTTTTATGCGAAGCAAAATTACAATTGTCACAAAAATCACGACAATTGTAGCGAAATTCCGACATAAGCCAAACCTCATGTCAAGAATTAATGAAAATTGTACTAAACCTTGCGAAAATTGTCACGGGTTTCGGAAATAATATTAACAATTAATTATTAATTTATATATAATAACGTTATTAGTAATAATTTTATGTTGGTGGCAAACAAGCACATGGACCGTCCGACAGTAAGCGGTAGCCGTAGCCTACGGAGGCCTGTGACGTGAGTAACAGTGATATTTTACAATTGTCACAATTGTAATTACGGTGAAATAGGCCACAGGGCGGCAGCACTGAGGCGTCAGGTCTAGAAAGTCGTCTAAATTCTCAGAGCGCCTATAGTTTCGTGTTTAAATGCTTTGTATGAGTTAATAATATTATATACAAAAATAAAAATACTCGTACCTTCTAGTTAGTTTTTCTCTGGAGCTAGATAATTGTGTTTCTTAGCGGGACCTAAGGCGCCAACTAGTGGCATATGTTTTCGAGAAAACCCTCATTAAGTGTGTCGACTTGACGAGGCTGAGACAAACACAGTAACAAAATCGTTTTCTAAAATGCGTATTGCGTAACGGTCTAAAACGATTATAAAAAAGACATTTCTCTTAAAATAGACTAGGGGAAAATGGGTAGGATTCGTACAGCGAGAGCATTCGTACAGGTCATATCTACGCGAATATAGTCATATTTTTATGTATAACGGCCACTAATATGCATAACACACCACCGAGAAGGGATGGAAATATGGTAACTAGTTTCTTCAAAAATAATTAAAACGTGCTTTTGACACCTCAAAGTAATTATTAAGAGCCATTTTTAAATGCATTTATTTCAGAAAACTTTGCTCAGTTACACACGTAATTATCTTTGAACAACGTATAAAATGGTTTGTTTTATGATTCGGATACCGGGTTATTTTTTTCTTTTAACTTTTTCATTTTTGGTTGGGGTACTTTCTTACAGCTGAATGTCTGAGAATCCTTACTATACGAATGTACCCCAATATTTTTGTTAAGTGAGAATATTGTTATTTCCTAATGAAGTCGTTGATATATGAATAAAATATTACTTACTTACTTACTTAATATTTTTAAATAAATACAGGCGGTTGAGAACAAAACTAATACTGTGGTAAAAAATACTATGTACGAAGGTACCCCACGCATGGGGCGCTTTCGTACAATTTTAATTTTTTGGGAAAAACTATCTGACGTTCTTACCTTACTTTGTATTAGCTCTAAGCCGAACTATTATTAAAGCCAGATAATATAACCACCAAGCAGCATTGATTTCATTTAAAAATTGCTAGTACTTTTTTTTCTACGCGGGTAAAAACGTGTACGGATCCTCCCCACTTTCCCCTACGACATTGTAAAATTCGAATGAATACGGCATTGTTAACTTCAAATGTCAGAAATCTGCTGTTAAAAGTTTTTCCCTTTCCTCATGGGCACATTGTGTTTTAGTCATACTGAGCAACTTTTAGTATGGGACCAACCTCAAAATCACGGTTATTTGTGAGTCAGGAAACACTGCTGGTGGTAGGACCTCGTGCAGGGTCCGCCAGGATAGCTACCACCGTCTTACCCGTTAACCTGCCGCTGAATAGCAGTGTTTGCACTGCTGTGTTTCGGTTTGGGGGTAAGATAGCCGGTGTTATTACTGGCATAGATAGAGGCAATACATCTAAGTCCTCAGGGTCGGCAGCGCATAGGCGATTTTCTGATCGCTATGTCCATGGGCCTCGGTTCCTGCTTTCCAGCAGGTGGACTGAGAGCTCAGTTGTCTATTGTCTACCTTTGTCACATAAAAAAAAAAACATTTTTTAACGTTCCTGTACGTACACCATAACGGTCACGGCTAGGTCTCACCGCCATTTTGTCAATATAAGCAATGGGCTCGCAAAAAAATAACGACTCAATCGCTCACGTTTGAAACAGGTGAGTGTGACACTATCTATAGCCCAGGAGACGACAATAGACTGGCCAAAGCGACAGCTTCTTTTTATGTGAAACAATCCTGAAAAATTTCATATACAAAAGCCGGTACTCATAATTTTCTTTTTGCCCAGTGGTCGATTGCTGGAGAAGCTGCCAATAGTGTTTTTTCCTCTTTTGTGCAATAAACATTTAATAATATAGCCCAAATGTATGGTATACACTAAAATAACAATGACGACTCGCAATCTTCCCCAACATTGTTCTTCAGATCAGAAACATTTACCGGAGTCTACAAAAAAGTTCATCTAAATAGGCTATCGGCATTTAGTGTAATTTGTCTCTGTCACACCAACGAAGGCGTCATTAGAGTGACAGAGACAATTCCCCGAAATTTGCGAACTTTGGAGTTCGCGGTAGGGCTGTGGCTCTTATACTCTTGGTTAAACGAAGTCACAGACTTCGCGACCGGCTCTCATACTACATTGGGATGTCGGCTGCCCTATGCAGAAATCAAGTATCTGTGTTTTGTCAAATTTTACAGGAGAGCGAAAAAACGTTTTTTTTAGATTTTTCTTGATTACATGTTTACTAGTTAAATTATAGTATTTATTATAGCCGTTTTTTATTATGCAAGATATCATTAATAGTGTACTATATTTATTTTTTCAAAATTATGACCACAATTATTTTAAAACGCAAAAACAGGTTTCTGCCTAGAATGCGATAATATAATTTTAAAGCTTTTCTACAAAGAAACAAGTATCTGTTTATATTTTAGTGCTTTGGTAGGCTTCTTGTTGATAAGTATATAAACACAAGCATGTTTTATACTACGTTTTAGATGCCTATAATTTAGTGTATGTCATGCTTATGTTAAAATATATTATTTCGGTATTAATGCAGTAGGTATTGGAGTATTTCATGGAAAACAAGGTCCTGTTCTGTTTGAATGCAAGTTGTTTTAAAATTCATGGGTGTATGATTTTTTTTTCTGGAACAATGTATTTCTGACAAAAATACTTGAAAATTTAAATCAATTACTTAAATTGTAGGAAACATCTTACATACCTAACCAAAAAAGAACTTCAAACCCGACAGTCTATGGAGAATATCTGGACGCACGCGTGGGAGACGTAACAATAAAAAGTTATAGTTTTGTTCAATTAATCTGCAAATTAACATACAATATATACACGGTGGAATTTAATCGGTGAACAGGAACCCATTTTTCTAATTCAGTAATCGATGGCGGTCACGTTTATGTAGTACTTAAGTGGAACCAAGCTTTTTTTTTAGCATAACAAATTTTTATGTTGAAATTAAAATTGATTGTCACCCTACTAATGGTTTAGTCTGAAAAGTTTAATACCTCTTTTCAAACTATCAGCCATAGAAACTTAAAACATAAATGAGCAATAAACACTCACATGCTTTAATTTTTGCGATAGACTCTATTCCTATGTAAAATAAGAGCGATGCATGGCTGATAGTTTGAAAAGAGGTATTAAACTTTTCAGACAAAACCATTAGTAGGGTGACAATACATTTTAATTAAAGTTTAATTTCAACATAAAAATTTGTTATGCAAAAAAAAACTTGGTTCCACTTAAGTACTACATAAACGTGACCGCCATCGATTACTGAATTAGAAAAATGGGTTCCTGTTCACCGATTAAATTCCACCGTGTATATATATATATATATATATGCATTTATATTTTTACTTACACCTGGTACAGAACATAAAGATAAAAGTATCCATATACATCAACCTTATTCAAACATCTGTACTAACTAGTTCACATTCCTCTATTCAATCAGAGTGATTGTGAATTTTCTTGTTGTGCAAAATAGTTGCTAATTATTTGGCATTAAAGGCACTACCTTTTCCAAAATCTCTTCTTTTTGCTGTTCTGACACCTCTACCTCTTGAGATATTGATTTTTAATTTAGTAATTAAGAAGAAGAAGTCCACTACTTTATATTTATTCATTAAAATTATTTTTATAAAATACAGTCCTATGTCCGTTTCTGAAGCAACCTTCCACCACGTTTTTCAATAACAAATTCCTTAAGGTAAAAAATTTATTATTTTTCATTACATTTAGCTAGTGGTAGAAACTACCCCAATTCTCGAATTTTACCCTAGTTATTGTTTTCAAAACATATAGAAACTATCTGTTTTGCCCTATGGCGAGCATTTGAATAAAAATATTCCTTATATATATATCCTATTCTTTGCGTCTTTTAAAATCGTCATTATAAATAATTTATACAGCCAGGAAAACACTTCAGTTATTAGATAATAAGCACTTAAATAACATTTCTCGTATACGACCTATGACTGACAAACGTATGAAAAAACAGGCAGATTCAAGAGTTTAATTTAAAAAAGGTACCACAGGACAATTTCTACCCAAAATTCAAATACTTAAATACAAATATAAGGTTTTGGTATCCTAATAAACTGAAAATTTCTAAGCTAAAGTCAAGTAACTTAGCGATCTATATCAATATTTCTACGCTGAAGTCAAGTAACTTAGCGATTTATATCAATATTTCTACGCTGAAGTCAAGTAACTTAGCAATCTATATGAATTTCAAGTATCTTTCGCAAGATACTTGATTTCAAGATAGAATTAGGGTATATACTTGACTTTAGCGTAGAATACCCCGTTGAAAAAAGATACTTGGATTTTTGAAAGTTATGTAACTACAAAACTATTCAGTAGTAAAAAATAAATAAAATACTGAAAAATGTATTTTAAAAGTAAAAATATAAATGTTGTAAACAAATTAAGTGATTGTGCAAATTAGCGCTTGCTTCTTGTGTACTGTTTAACTATTGAGTGTACTAATTACATCAAGATGGTTGTATGTGGAAGATGTGGTGAAGAGGTGTCTGATCCTGTAAGGTGCACGGCTTGCCTACAGAGCTTTGATTATGCTTGCTCTGGGATAACCGAAGCCGGATATCGGAAGCTGGGTGACCGCCAAGCCTCATGGCGATGCGTTGGTTGCAAAAATGCTCAGAAACCAAGCCTAAGTATTCAGCCTGCGGCCGTGGGTGCTTCATCAGCTGCCACCTTGACCGCGCCCCTGACTTTACAAGACTTGATGGCAGAAATCCGGAAAGTTTCAGCACAGTTGGAGCCCCTATCTACAGTTGTAGCAGATATACAAGCCATCAAAGCTGATATCGCGGATCTCAAGTTGTCAGACTCAAACACCACCGTCAAACTGTCCCAGTTCGAGGAACGCCTCACTAAAGTTGAGGACTCTCATGACGACGTCGGTCTCAGAGCTCAAATAACCGGTCTGGAAGCTGAGCTCAATGAGAAAGACCAATGGCTCCGTTCTAACAACGTTGAAATAATAGGAGTTCCCATGAAGAACAACGAAAATCTCTTCGAGATTCTGAACAGGATTGGTACAAAGGTAACATACGCATTGCCCAAGACCTGCGTGAACTATATAACCCGAGTGCCTTCACGTGGCCATAATGCATCCAGGCCAAAGTCGATTATAGTTTCTTTTACGAACCGATACACGAAAGAGGACTTTATCGCAGCATTCCGCCTCCGTAAGACTATCACCCTTGAGGACATCGGCTTCCAGGGCGCCGGCAGGATCTTCGTTAATGACCACCTTACGGTCAAAAATAAGATGCTCCTGAATAAGACAAAGGCTGTGGCTAAGGAAAAAAAATTTCAGTACGTGTGGGTGAAGCACGGAAAGATTCACGTCCGAAAAACCGATTCTACACCAGTTCTGCTAGTGAGAACCGAGGAGGAACTCTCGAAGCTATTCTAGAAATAAGCACTCTCTTATCCTACTTGTCACGAGTATTATTTGTTGCCGAGGATTTTTTGTTCTTGTTTACCTATATGCCTAGTTGTACTAAGATCAGATGTAAATGTGAAATTATTACTTGCCTATACATAAAGATTGATGAGATTACCTACCTACTTCGATATTATTTATTGCAGAGCGTTTACATATCGTTTTGTATTTTTAATTATTTAACTATTTTGCTATTGCTTTTCCGTTTCATACGCTTTATACCTTAGCGTTTACCATCAAAACGTGAGGGGACTTAGAACCAAAACTGACATATTTCGTAGAAGTTTGCGAGCAACCGATTACGACGTTATAACCTTAACTGAATCATGGTTATGTGAGGGTATACGGGATGAGGAACTTTTTGACGAGCGTTATTCTGTATGGCGTCGTGACCGTGACTACAGATCGACTCAGCAATCTCGTGGGGGCGGCATAATTATTGCAGTTAAACGTAGTATTTTGGCCGCCGATGTGGCAGACTGGCGGTCGTCGGCCGAAGATATGTGGGTATCATTGACCCTACGGTGCCCTCGTTCTAAGTTAATCTTCAAGCTGAATATTTGCACTATTTATCTATGCACCGAAAAAATGGGCAACTCGTTCATTGATCAATTGGGCAATTTTTGTGATCGTGTTGAGTCGATAGTAAACAGTAACCAGGACGATAAATTTCTCATACTTGGTGATTTTAATATGAGTTGCATAGAGTGGTCTGAATCTGATCACGGGTTAGAACCGTCATTTGTCTCCGGTGAGCACGTAACCAATTTTCTTGATACTTTTAGCTTTTGTAATCTGCAACAATATAGTTCAATTAAAAATGTTCATGGGGGTATCCTGGATTTAGTTTTCTCCAATGACTATGTCTCGGTAACGGCTTGTCTCGACCCATTGGTGCCGGAAGACCCGTATCATAAAGCATTATGCATATCTATATCCTCTGTTGAACTTGAACAACTTGCTACTGCTAAACGTACGGTATTCGCATTTTTTCGTGCTAACTATCCCGCAATTAACAAAGATTTAATGGCTTGTGAATGGCCCGCAATTTTAGACTCTGGCGACGTCGAAGAATTCTAGAATAAATATATATCTAGATAATTGATAACGTGTTTCACGATATCTAAATATATCTATGTGTCAAAGACGTCAAATGCTATAGAAAGTCAGCCATATTTTTTTTTATTCTACTGACTCCTCCTTCCTCCTAATATCTCCTGATCGGAAAGGCAATTTTCGTACGTAGTTACGCGTGTCGAAAGTTGCTCTTCCGTCCCCAGGGTCGAAAGTATTTTTTATTGAAACTTAATCGATTCTTTTCCTTTCCTGAAAGTCGAAATAAAAAGTAGAGTGTTTAACTCGGGTGAATGTGACCCATTGGCCCCTGAATTATTGGCTCCCTACGTTCGAGCGATAAATTAAATTAAATTAAATGACTTTCGAGTCTTTCGACCCTTGGTCAGGCCTGTCCAGTCCAACTAGCGCGTTCGGTTCGAAGTTTACTGTCAGTGCCACCCCGGGGAGTACATCAGTAGGGCCTCACGGCGAGCGGTGACGCAAGTCGCGCACTCGCGATTTTTTTCAAAGGAAGCAACCTTATTTTTCAGAAAAGTTACGCAATAGAAAGATGGCGCACTTCTACCTGACATTTAGCGTTGGCGTTTAACGTTGGGCGGTGGGAATTCGAACTTAATTGTATCGTAGCAAGAGTCATTATTTCTATAAACGGGTTTTTATAGATGGTTTTCTGTACTTGTACTCATATCATATGTATTTTGTGCCTTGGTTAACAATCTACTATACTCAGGGCCGGATTTAGGGGGCGGGGGGTCTACAGTCCCGGGGCCTCTATGCATCCATCCATTCTAATTCCAACTAGTAAACACTACTCTTAGTCGACTCTTACGACACCCGTAGGAGAAGTTGGGGCGGTGACAAATGTATTCTTACTTCCGTCACCATAATTTCAGATAATTCTCGTTTCCAATTATATTTATATGTTTGTTAAATAACAAAATAATCTATACTTGTTTCCACAAAAAAACATTTATTGAAACTTAAACGAAAAAAAATATTTACTTTATTTGGTAAATAATTGGGGGCCAAGGGGCCTCCACTCCTTAGTTACCCCGAAGCCTCTCAACCTAAGTTACACATTAAACATTAATATATAACCTACATTTAAGTTAATTCGTTTTATAAAATTGTATACGAGCTGCGTGACAAGCATGTACCAAAAAAAACTGTCAGTACTGCTAAATATCCACATTGGTATAGTCGCGGGCTTATTCGGACGATAAAGGAGAAGCACAAGTACTTCAAAAAGTTCAAGACCTACAAAAACCTTTCTGATAAATAAATATACTTTTGAATTGCTCAGAGACAGGGTTAAGTTATTGGAAAAAGAGTGTTACTCTAACTACATAAATAATGTCGAGGACTCGCTATTAACCAATCCACGTTGTTTATGGTCTTGTACGGATGGCCTATTTAATGAATGAAAGACGAGGTTCATAACATGTGTTTATTGTTCGAACACGGATTATATACTGACTCATTACATGGTTGATACATAACTTATACGTAGACAAACAAGGCATACACCACACGCCCCCTTATCATATAAAAAAAAATATTAAAAGTAATTTTTTTTTTTTTTTTTAGGAATAAAACAGTTTAGTCCTATTTTTATGCAAGGTTTTTTGTCTATCTTTACTATCTAAAATGATTACATTCGGTTCAATGTCCTTAACTACCTTAAATGGACCTAAATACAGGGTGTCCAGCTTGTTGGTACAAGCTTCGTTTTTTACTAAAACTAAGTCGCCCTCTTTATAGTTCACAGTGTGTACATAAGTGTCGTAGCGGGCTTTTCTTATTTCTTTACTATTACATAGATTGTTTTTAGCATCTAATTGCGATTTTTGTATTCTGTACTTTAGTTCATATGGGTAATCGCTATGGTTGTATAATGGATCTAATGTACATGTTAAATTTGTCGGAATATTACATAATTTTCCAAAAACAAGTTCGAATGGGGTATATTTCGTTTCAGTATGAACAGTGGTATTGAAAGCAAAACACCAGTATGGTAACCATGTACTCCAATTGTGCGTTGTGTTGTCCGTTTGAATGCGTAGAAACGATATGAGATTTTTATGACTGTTTTCTAGTGCACCTATAGTTTGATGATGATAAGCAGTAGATGTTAAATGTGCAATTTTTAAAAGTTTACATACCTCCTGCATGGTGGACGAAATAAATTCCGTTCCTCGGTCGGTGACAATTTCGTTGGGTATGCCGTAGCGTAAAATAAAGTTGTTTACAAATGCAGCAGCGACTGTTGCCGTGTCCTTCGTTGCGAGAGGGTACGCTTCCACATACTTGGTTAGGTCGCATTGTAATGTTAAAATATAACTATAATTACTGTTATCCTTAATTAAGGGACCTACTAAATCTAAAAATATTTTACTAAAAGCTGACTTACCTGTGTCAGTTATTATCATTGGTTCTCTTGTATACGTACTGTGTTTCTGTTTCTGACACGAGCTGCATCTTTTTACAAAGTCCGTGACGTCTTTCTCCATGCCGGGCCAGAAGAATCGCTGTTTGATATTGTTCAGCATTCGCCTGATGCCTACATGACCACTCGTGGGCAGCATGTGATAATCATTTAATATGACACGAATTGTGTCCCTGTCATTGATTTTTTTTTTACCTCTTAAAATGTGTAACCGAGGACCGGTCCAAGTAGGTAATATTTTTATAGTACGTGTTATGGCTTCAACATTTTCTTTATTTCTTTCATTTAATATTATATATACGTCATTTATATTAATACTTTCGCAAAATAAACTCAACGCCCTCGCAAAGTCAACTCGTGCACATTGTGATTGGGAAATTGGTTTGACGTAAATTAACGATTTTGCTTCTACAAATGCGAATTCATCGCTTTCTCTTGTTACATTGCTTTTTAATGTACTTATTTCTTTATCATTTGACGGTAATAAAAGTTCCGTATAATTGTTTGGAACTTTGATCATGTCTACTACTCGTGGCTCACCGGTCCACTCATCAGTTGCTGGTGACGCTGGTGCTGTATTTATGGGAGAAATTTGGTCCATTTCATCATTATTAATTTTTCTTCGTTGAGCCCTAGTTAATACTGCTAAAATATTCTCATGCATTCCTTTTAATTCATTACTACTAATTTTTATACGAGAAAGCGCATCGGCTGCTACATTATCTGAACCTTTTACATATTCTACGTCGAAATCGTACTCTTCTAATACTAACCGGAATTTCATCAAACGACTGGTTGGATTAGCCATATTAAATAAATATACTAAGGGCTTATGATCAGTTTCGATTTTGAACCTTTTACCATATAGATATGGCCTAAAATATTTTATTGACCATACTATACATAAAAGTTCTTTGTCAATAATTGGGTAATTAATTTCAGCTTTGTTGAGAGTTCGACTGGCATAAGCTACAGGTCTATTATCGCTGTTACTCAAAACTGCACCTAAAGCATAACCACTTGCATCTGTTTTCAAAATAAAAGTGTTATTTTCGTCAAAATTTGGGTATTGCAGCACGGGTGGAGTAACTAATAACTTTTTAATTTCATCAAAAGCTGTTTTGCACTCGTCTGTCCAATTAAATGGTACATTTTTTCGACATAGTTTTGTCAATGGTATAGTGACTTCTGCAAATGATGGGATAAATTTTCTATAATAATTTGCAAATGCAACGAACCTGCGAACGTCATCTGCGTTTTCTGGAGTTGAGTAATTTTCGATTGCCCTCGTTTTTTCTGGGTCCGGTTTGATACCGTCTGAAGACACTATGTGCCCTAAATATAATAATTCCTTTTTTAAAAAGTTGCATTTACTGGGGTTTAGTTTAAGATTAACTTTCCGAAGTCGAGAAAATATGTCTAAAAGATTTTTATTATGTGTTTGTAAATTTCTACCGAAACAAATCAGGTCATCTAAATATACTAGACATTTTTCATTATTTAATCCTGCCATTGCGATAGTCATAGCCCTGGAAAAACAATTGGGGCTTATTTTTAAACCTTGTGGCAATCTGGTTAGTTGCCAATGCCCTGAATGTGTAGTAAACGCCGTAAATTTCTTACTCGTAGGGTCTAAATTTAATTGATAGTATCCTTGACTGAGGTCAAGATGTGTGAAATACATGGCTCCTGAAAGAGAATCCAAAATATCTGTAATATTCGGAAGTGGAAATTTATCATCCGTGATTCTGTCGTTAAGTTTTCTAAAATCAATGACCAATCGCCATTTTTTTTCGTTAGAGTTTGATTTTTTTGGAACTAACAGCACAGGGCTAGACCACTCGCTATTTGATGGTTCGATAATTTTGTCTGTTAACATGTGTTTAACTTGCCTATCTATCTCATCTCTTTGAATTCGCGGCAAACGATAAGGTTTTACGTAAACAGGAGCAGAGTCAGGTCGTAGAGTGATACTGGGTTCATAAATGTTTGTAGTTGATAATTTGTCACCAGGTAAATGAAATATATCGGAATATTTCGCGCAAATATTTTGAATGGAATGTCTTTCTTCTTCTTTTAAATGGGTTAAATTTAAAAATTTAAACATTTTACGAACCCGTTCACCATTTATGCTATCGCATTTTTCGAAACTACATTCGTTATAATCGTTCAATGTAGATATTTCAGGACTAAAGTTGCTAAGGCTAACGCTATCTTCCCGAGTGTTAAGTATTTGTACAGGAATTTTCCCGTTTACGGGCCTACTAATGCTTCCGGCAATAAATACTCCGTCGCATAATTCTTTTGATTCTATAAGGCAGTCATTTTTCAAATCGGTCGAAATGTACATTATCTTTTCGCACCGTGGTGGTATACGCATACAATTTTGTTTGTCTTTTCCGTTTGTGCACATTTGTAATCTACATCTTCTATTTGAGCCGGGCTTCAAAAATGATGCAATCTCTGTTTCATAATTTAGTATGCAAGCGTATTTTTTAAAGAAATCTCGACCAAATATTCCATTCGTCCAACATGGCCAATTTCTTATAACATGAAATTTATGTTCAAATTCTTCACCGCCTATAAGAAAACTTAGGTAAACATATCCTTCAGTGTAGATTTGACCTCCAAGTCCATTTATAAGATTTTTATCTTCGGTAATCGGAATGCCAAGTTCAATTATAGTTTCAAGGTTTACCGCGCAAAGTGACGCGCCTGAATCTAAAAGCCACTGTAGCGGAGAGTGACTCATTACAGCTGAGACCACCCACCGCGAATCGATATAATAAATTAATTGTCTATTTTTCACATGTAATATGATACCATGTAATTCGATATTGTAAACATAGAAAATAATTATTCATTTTCTTCAACCTTGTACTTTAGACTCGTGTTAAGAACAAAGGAAATGTTTCCCTATAAAAGCTAGCATATTTATTTAATCAATACATTCGTCTTCCTACCGTTGCGTGTATCACTCATTACGCACCCCTACGCTCCTTACACTTCATGGCGACCCACTGCCAGTCGGGCTGTTCGAAACAGCCTCATGGTGACTCGAGATAGCCCAGCCCAGCCCAGCTCTGCATAATCAACGCCGCATCAACGAAACCCTCAGCCATTCCACCAGCTGTCCAAGAACGAAAAATAAATCAGCAGCAGCGATCAGAAACCAAACCACGTCATGGGTGGAGGGTGTACAAAAGAAGAGAAACAGAAAGAAGTAATCATCGCACAAACAGGAGCAGCGAACAGCGCCCAGACAGAGCAGACCGATATCACAAAAATATCAACTTACTTGACTACAGCTGTACTCATCTTGATAGCCCTAATTTTCGTCTACGCTCTATGGAAAAAACTGCATAAACGGCTCACCAGGAAGATCGAGCGTCAAACTATGGCAACAATGATGCGCAACAACAGCAACAAAGCAGCGCGCCAAGCAGAACAGAACGTGTAGAAGCCACCTGCAAGCAGCAACGTCACACTTCACCGAACCCCAACCAGTCTCGCCGCCCACCCGCCTTCGGAACCCAGTAAAAACCTTAAGATGACTACAGGTACCATGTAAAGTATTGCGTTTATTTAATACTAAATTGAATTAAGGCATATAATTATTCCCTTGTAAAATATTAATATGGTGTTAGTATCAGTATACAATGACCACAATTCACGAATTATATGATAATTTAAAATCACTTCAGGAAGATATTAGAAAACTAGGACCAAAACGCCGAAACGAAGCTATTGGCCAAACTAAACTCCAAAAAGTTAAATTATTATACAAACAATACGAAGATTATATCAATGAATATAGTTTAAAATTGGAAAAATCAGAGATATCAATAACAGAAAGTGAATTAATTCAGTCTTACTTAACAAAAATAGAGGACGTTTATAGTAAAATAATAGCATCATACGAAGAAGAAAATCAAAACAAAATGGCATCAAGTGACAGTTTCAACTTAAAAACAGCTGTAACTTTGTTACCAGCCATGGATGGCTCGGAAGCCGTCACAAAACAATTAATAGACGCAATAGAGTTGTATTCTACAATGATAAAAGAAGCCGACGCGAAGTTATTAATAAATTTTGTAGTTAAAACTCGACTAACTCAAAGTGCTAAGCTAAGAATATCAGATAAACACACTAGTGTAAGCGACTTGATTGAAGAGATGAAACTTCGTCTCTTAACCATTAAATCCGCAGCCGCGATTCAAACTAAGCTAATAATGACTAAACAAGGAAATAAGTCTATAGACAAATATGGACAAGATTTAGAGGACTTATTTGTGAACCTCACGATAACACAAGCAGAAGGAAAGTCAGACGCATACAAAGTTTTACATTCCTTAAATGAAAAAACCGCGATAGCTAAATTCGCAGAAGGATTACGAAACGAACGACTAGGCATAATAATAGCATCACGAGGATACACCTCACTAAAAGACGCCATTCAAGGTGCTAAGGACCACGAAATGTCCACATTTTCACCACCAGCACCAGCGCAAGTGTTATACTTCCGCAACAAACAATATAATACGCATAAACCATCCAGAGGTCATTACAATAATAGACCACTAGGTAGATACCCACATCGTTCGTACCCTAGTATAAAGGCATCATATAAACCATCATTGCCATACAGAACTAATATTAACCACTACCAACCAATGAGAACCACTAATAACAATGGCACGCGTAATAATACTACTACGCGCGGAAATCGACAAAAGTATTTTTACTCAAATAAAACTCACCACATAAATACGGCGATCGAAAACCCGCAAGATCCCAGCAACACAACCCCGGCATTAACATTTTTTCGTCAATAAAAACTACATTTTAACATACAATCATATGAATTCAGTTCAATTTAAAATAAACAATACAACGTACATATGGCTAATTGATACTGGAGCAAGCTTAAGTGCAATAACATATGAAGCAGCGTTACGATGCCGCGGAAATATGATACCAAAAATGACTCATATAAATGGACTAGGAGGAACAATTAAATCTCACAATACAATTATTTTAAACTTGCAGTATAATAACCAGACATTTGAACATGAATTTCATGTATTTCCAAGAAAAACATTACCCTTACAAGTAGATGGTATAATCGGACAAGACTTTTTGATAAAATATAAATGTCTAATAAACTATGAGACAGGAACAATCACACTAAATAACAACACATTACTAACGTTACCTTTATCATTACAAAATACGGAAATTAAAACAATAACCTCAAATCACATAAAATTACCAGCACGAAGTGAATCACTCATAAAAATTCCCACAAATTATACAGGAGATTGTATTATACTTTCGAGCGAAGTTGCACAAGGAATTTTTGTAGCCAACACTATAAGTAGTACCAAAAACGGAAATATAACAGTAAAAATATTAAACACACGTGACGAAAATATAATGTTAAACAATTTCACACCAGAAATTCAATCAATAAATGACTACAACTGTTTTTCTTTTGACAAATGCAACAACAATGCAGATCGAGTTAAATTACTGTTTTCACTCTTAAACTTTGACAATTTAAATAATGAAGAAAGTAACTCCATTGCCAATATATGTGCAAAATACGCCGACATTTTCCAATTACCAGGAGATAAATTAAGTACCACAAACCTGTATGAACAAAAAATACGACTTAAACCTAACGTATCACCAGTATACAGCAAACCATATAGATTACCCCAATCACAAAAATCAGAAATCAAAAAACAAATACAACAAATGTTAGACAATGACATCATAGAGGAATCCCAGTCCGAATGGGCAAGTCCAATACTTTTAGTACCCAAGAAATCAGATTCCAGTGAAGAAAAGAAATGGAGATTAGTGATTGACTACAGAAAGGTCAATGATGTAATCGAAAATGATAAATTCCCCTTACCTAATATCACCGACATTCTAGACTCTTTGACCGGTGCCATGTATTTCACCACTCTAGACTTGAACCAGGGTTATTATCAAATACAACTAGACCCCGAAAGCAGAAAGTATACAGCATTTATTGCAGATAAACACTATCACATGAAAAGACTACCAATGGGATTAAAATCCAGCCCAAATGCTTTTAGTAGAGCAATGACCATAGCTATGTCAGGACTTAACTACATACAATGCATAGTTTATTTGGATGACATCATTGTCATGGGTAGAAATTTACAACAACATAATAAAAACTTAATGGATGTCTTTGGAAGATTACGAAAGGTTAATTTTAAACTAAATCCACTAAAATGTAATTTTTTACAAAAAGAAATATTATATCTAGGACATGTAGTAACTCCAGATGGAATAAAACCTGACCCAAAAAAGATCACGGCAGTTCAGAATTTTCCAACACCAAAAAACGCTGACGAAGTTAGACGTTTTGTAGCATTTGTAAATTATTATAGAAAATTCATCAAAAATTTCTCCGAAATAACACAACCATTAACCAATTTAACAAAAAAAAATGTAGACTTTAATTGGACAAAACAGTGCGAAGAAGCATTCCAAACGCTAAAAACAAATATCAGTACACCGCCGTTACTACAGTATCCAGACTTTTCAGCAGAAAATACTTTCACGATACACACGGACGCATCAGGCATAGCCATAGGATGTATACTATCAAATAAAAATGGTTTACCGGTAGCATATGCAAGCCGACCATTAAACAAAGCAGAAAAGAACTATCCAACAACCGATAAAGAATTATTAGCAATTGTATGGAGCGTAAAATATTTTCGACCATACCTATACGGGCGAAAGTTTAAAATTATTACAGATCACCGCCCCCTCATCTACTTATTCAGCATGAATAATCCATCAAGTAGACTCACCAAGTTTCGATTATGTCTAGAAGAATACGACTTCACGGTAGAATATTTGAAAGGAAAAGATAACGTAGCTGCAGACGCGTTATCTAGGATCGAGATTACCAGTGACGAACTAAAAAGTATGACAGAACATGTAATATCAGTAATGACTAGAGCACAAAGAAAACACCAAGAACAACAAAACCAGAATGGCACAACACATTCACAGAATCAAGGTTCCAACCGTGACAGGCCTGCGCAACCCCAAACGGTGGAAATCCTTAAAAAACCTAACAACTTACCGGAATTGACTTATGATATAGATAACTATAATAAAATACTGACACAACGAGATTGTGTAACCAGTCGAAAAAATATAATAATATACTCGCCATCCTTAGCGACACTGTGTGTCACACCTAGTACTTTATCGTGTCCGAAACGAGCTTTCCTCGCGAAAGAATTAGGTATGTTTTGCAAGGAACAACATATAACAGAAGTATGCATAATATATAATGATGACACCGCGAGTATTATAATTGAGCTAGCACAATGCATGCATAAATATAATAAAGGGACCGGCCCCAAGTTAAATATTATTAAAGGTGTCAAGAGAATAAATAATACAGATGACAGACGTGTCATATTAAATGATTTTCATTTATTACCTACTAGCGGTCACGCAGGTATACGTAGAATGACCGAAAAAATGAAGCGATACTACTACTGGCCAGGAATGACTAACGACATTATAAAATACGTACAAAAATGCGATAAATGTCAGAAACAAAAAATTCATAGACATACAAAACAGCCACTCAATATTACGAGCACGGCAACAGCATCTTTCGACAAAGTATTTTTAGATTTGTGCGGACCCCTAACAAAAGATTCAAACGGATATAGCTATATACTTACGTTACAGTGCGAGCTCACTAAATACGTAGAGGCATACCCACTTTTGAACAAGGAGACCGAGACAGTCGCGAGAGCACTAGTTAATAATTTTATTTTAAGATATGGAATTCCAAAAGAAATAGGAACAGACAGAGGAACAGAATTCATATCGTCAACTATGCGTGAATTATGTAATATTTTAGGAATAAATCAATTGCAATCAACCGCTTACCACCATGAAAGCCTTGGATCCTTGGAAAATTCACATAAAGCTCTAGGAGCATATTTAAGGATACAAACAAATAACCAGGCTCATCAGTGGTCAGAATGGTTACAATATTGGTCTTTTTCATATAATACCACAGTTCACTCAGCAACTAAATATACACCATATGAGTTAGTATTTGGAAAATTATGTCGAATTCCAGGTAATATTATTAAACAAGTTGACCCAATATATAATTTTGATTATTATCCTATAGAATTTAAGTATAGATTACAAAAATCCCAAGAGGATGCTAGAGATAATTTAATTAGATCAAAATTATTAAGGAAAACTAATTATGATTTAAAAATTAATCCAATACATTATAACATAGGAGAATTAGTTTTAATCAGAAAAGAAGATAGAAATAAAATTGACCCAGTGTATCAAGGACCATTTACCGTAATAGAAGATCAAGATCCAAATGTAAAAATATTAATATCAGGCAAAGAGTATCTAATCCATAAAAATAGAACTAAACCCTACTTTAAATAAAACAACAACAAAAACACACCATAAAAATAAAATATAATAGTATAAAAAAAAAATACACACACACAAATTAAGAAAAAAAAAAGTACACACACACACACGCACTACATCATGAAAGTGAGAATGTCAACATCAATATCTTCAAGAGCCCGCTCCACGGCCCTTGATAACCAGTCCGCCCGCCGCCAACGCACAAACCAATATCGGCCATCCCCGGACAGCTGAAAATCCAGGAACATCACCTCATTTTCCGCATCACGGAACCCCAACTCCCCAAACAGGATGTCGCCCAGCCCAGGCGCAGGGTTCACAGGACACATCAGATGATGTCCAACAACGGCCCCGAAGATGGCGACATAGTGAACCAGCCCCGCCACAGGCCGCACCGCGACCCCGTGCAGGGCCACACCATGCATGGCAGCGAAGGCCACAGCCTTCTCGCGCGCCAACATAAATGTCGAATCCATAAAGATCAATGCCATATTTTTTTTTATTATAAATCAACCACTCGGTATGACGAGGCAGCAAGTAATAAAGAAGAAAAATAACAAACCCTAGCCAACAAAAGTTACCTACAAAATCAAACACCATGCCAAATACGAAAGTGCACACTAACAGAAATAATAGTATCAGTAGACAACAAACATCATAAACAATAAAAGCTCTAACCATATCGGGAACGAAACAAAATAATATCTCACCATTACTCCCAGCTAAGCATAAATAACTAATTACAATTAGTAGCTATATAAGGAGCCTATAATGTAAACATAAGAGAAATTGTATAACCAGATAGCATTTAAGATCATTATTATATTCAAAAATAGTTTTAAGTACCAACTTGTATACTTAGATATAAGTACATTAAAATTAAGCCAAAAATAGTATTCACACAATTTTTGTCTCAAAAAAAAGGGAAGGACGTGTAGCGGAGAGTGACTCATTACAGCTGAGACCACCCACCGCGAATCGATATAATAAATTAATTGTCTATTTTTCACATGTAATATGATACCATGTAATTCGATATTGTAAACATAGAAAATAATTATTCATTTTCTTCAACCTTGTACTTTAGACTCGTGTTAAGAACAAAGGAAATGTTTCCCTATAAAAGCTAGCATATTTATTTAATCAATACATTCGTCTTCCTACCGTTGCGTGTATCACTCATTACGCACCCCTACGCTCCTTACACTTCACCACGTATAAGAAACGCCACTAATTGATAATTCTACATAATCATTGCTGTCACAAGAAAATATGTTATTCACGAAAAAATTCTGACTCACTTTCTGTATTGTTGGCAGCTTCGCCTGAATTAGGTGGACTGTTGTCTCCTATAAAGTTCACATTCGGGCGATTGTAATTACCGCGATATGTGCTACGCGCGTAGCGCTCGTTGCGATCTCCTCGGTGCATGTGTCCTCGATAGTGCGGACGGCCGCGGCTGCCCGTACTACGAGTATGATATGTTGCACTCGAATCATTTCGCGTCGTAAACGATTGTCCTTGACCCGGTTGCCCCCTGCCTACTTGATTGTACCATGCGCTCCTGCCTCGGCCTGTGAAGGGACGGTTGTAGTACTCACCTGATCTTCCACGGAACCCCGCAAAGATTTCCTCCTGTGTCTGCGAGCGCGACGTAGACAACTCCTCGTCTTTGGCTGCTCTTATGGTGTCCTTGAGGGACGTGTAATTACGAGCTGTTAATATCAGACTTAGATTACGTGATCTCAGGCCGTCAGTGAAAGATCTTATAGCTAATTTTTCGTTAATAGGCTTTAGTACACCGAAAGCATTGCTGTCACCGTCGGCCTGCGATATTGTTAGATCCACGAATAATTTTTCCAATCTCTGGCCGTATTCGTCTATACTGCTGGTCCCTTGCCTTTCTTTAATTAATTGAGTGTGGAGCGCAGTAGAAGATTTTTTTGTTAGTAAATGAAGTTTTATATCAGCTACGAGGTCCTTACATGACGTATATGAGGATGCTAATCGTAATTTTGCGCTTTCTGTAAGCCGAGTTTTTAGCACGAATTTAATGAGCTGTGATTGACTGTCGGAGTCAATCATTTCACTGTATAGTTCTATAGAATCAATTAATTTTTTAACACTGTCTTCGTCACTTGTAATTTCGGGTAATAAAGATACCGCGGTTTTAAGGTTAAATTTCTCCATCCTGTTTTTGCTTTCAGTACCCTGTTTTGTACAAAACTCTTCTATTCTAAAGTACAAGTTTTCTATGCAAATACAGATTTCTTTGACGCGTACTATATCACTACCCTTGATTAAATTATTTGAAATTTGCGTGTCTAAATCCTCTGAACATGTAAGATATTTTTTATACAAAATACCTGCATTAGTTAAATGTTTCTCTAACGTACTTAGTGTCCTTTTATCTTTTGCTAATTTTAATGTATTGTCCTTTAACTTCTTCAAACTCTCGTACACAATTGAAAGCTCTTCGACCATTACATATGGTTACTATTGAAATTATTTAGTTCTACTTTTAAACCGACGCTAATATTATTTCGATACACAAGCTTAATCTATCACTCACTCACTGTTACGGCACTGTCACCATTGATGCTGCAGCTGGGGCGGTCGCGGGTGGGTGTAGCCATCCTCAAACTCTGTCGTCGCTTGACCCTTTATCTCTCCTAAAGGACCTCCGGTACATAACGTGGTGGTTTATCTCCCGATGAATCATTTTTTTATGGCATCTATGATACATCTTATAAACACCATACATAATCACCAACAAAGAAATTAGTAATATGATGGCTAGTATTATGTTGGTTGTAGAAACATGAAATTTTAACTGCTCCAAGTCGGCGTTGTTGCTACCTCCTGCTGCGTTTTGCGCTATAATTACTTCTTCCTTTTTATCAGTCGAAGTCGAAGAACCCATCTTGAAGAGATGTCGAACAGGTGATTCGTATTTCCGACGAAAACTCTGAATAACGTGTGCACTGGTACTCAATCAACGTAACGATTACACTAAAAATTGGCCAATGTATGAATTGTTCGAATGAGGCCGCAACTAGTGCCAATGTCCTCTCGCCCGTGGCTCCCATATTTGGTCCGATCACTGACTCTTAAGGTAAACACGCGCAGTGCGCGGTCACTGGCCTAGGGTCGCCATGTACGGATGGCCTATTTAATGAATGAAAGACGAGGTTCATAACATGTGTTTATTGTTCGAACACGGATTATATACTGACTCATTACATGGTTGATACATAACTTATACGTAGACAAACAAGGCATACACCACAGTCTTTTTTGAAAAACAATAATAAACAGGGTTCTTCTTTTCCTGCTTCTATGACTTACTCTGGCTCTACCGCTAATTCCGGAGAAGGCATCAGCAATCTATTTAGTGACTATTTTCAATCTACTTTTCTGACAAATGATGCTCCAGCTAGTGATGTGCCGTCGGTAAATTACGCATTTACGGTAATTCTCATCGATGGAAATTACGGTAAATTACGGAAATTTCTCGGTAACTTACCGCTTAAGAATGTTTGGTCATGTTTAAAATTTGTTTACAAATATCGTGTTTTCAAACTTTTTATTATTTTTCGTGTTGTTTTCTTAACGAAAGTTATTTCACACCTTTTTGCTTAAACATGTTATGATGTTAAATTATTTTATCGATTCACGTGGTACTTTCAAATAAGTATTTTAATGTTATCTGGCTCAGGCACCTATTTATGTGGTAATTTTGTTACTGTGCTCGTAAATCATAAGATCTTTTGTTGTTTTACTCATCGTGTTATCTAAGGTAGCACTTGCAGGTAAAATTTAAAGGGTTTAGCGGTGATTGTAAATACTATCTAATTAGAAGCTAGGCTATGTCATTGTCCTGAGTTTGGATGTTTCGTGATTGGCCCGTATCTTTTGTTAGGGTCAGGTAGTTATGGTGGGGAAAATAATTGTGTCCCCTAACGTAGAACAGATTCCAGTTTTTTATTTGGACGTAGTTTAGCAAAAAGGATCCAACCTCAAAAAATTGTCATTGAAAAGACTGACTTTTGCTTTTGACAGAAGTTTGAAGTTTCAGTTGATGCGACTTTATACCGGCAGCTCAACAGACGGATCTCTAAGTCCCTCAAACGCGATATGTGCCAATTCCGTACCAAGTGTATAGAAGAAGCCATCGAGCGGAACAAGGGCTCTAAAGTTTTTGCACGGGATCTGTCTGTTGGGCAAAGCCAGCTCGCCAAATTAAAGACTGAGGATGGCAGAATCGTCACATCCAGATCTGAGCTGCTGAGTGAGATAGAGGGTTTTTATGGACAGCTGTACACGTCAACTAGCAGACCCAAAGTTGATCTAGCGGAAGACCTCAGAGCTAGACTGACCCGACACTATACAGAAGACATCCCGGACATCAGCCTGTGCGAGATTAGAATGGCTCTAGAACAGCTCAAAAATAACAAGGCGCCTGGGGAGGACGGACTTCTGCTGAGCTTCTGAAGGCGGGTGGTAAACCGATCCTTACGGCCCTTCAGAAGTTGTTCAATTCCGTCTTACTGCAAGGGAGAACGCCAAAGGCATGGAACAAAGGTGTGGTGGTACTGTTCTTCAAAAAAGGTGACAACGCTTTATTGAAGAACTACCGACCCATCTCACTTCTGAGCCATGTCTATAAGCTGTTTTCAAGAGTCATTACGAATCGTCTTGCACGCAGGCTTGATGACTTCCAGCCTCCCCCGAACAAGCCGGTTTCCGAAGAGGCTTTAGTACCGTAGACCACATCCATACGCTTCGCCAGGTTATACAGAAGACCGAAGAATATAACTTGCCCCTCTGTTTAGCGTTTGTGGACTACGAGAAAGCCTTCGATTCGATCGAAACCTGGGCAGTACTACAGTCTCTCCAACGGTGCCAAGTCGACTACCGCTATATCGAGGTGCTGAAGTGTTTATACGAGAGCGCCACAATGTCAGTCCGACTCCAAGACCAGAGCTCGAAGCCTATTCTGCTACAGCGGGGAGTTTGGCAAGGAGATGTCATCTCCCCTAAGCTGTTTATCGCTGCACTGGAGGATGTCTTTAAGACTCTGGACTGGAGAAGGCTGGGTATCAACATAAACGGCGAGTACCTCACTCACCTTCGATTCGCTGACGATATAGTAGTCTTGGCTGAGACCTTGGAGGACTTGAAGTACTATGCTCGTTGACCTCAGTAAAGCCTCCGAGCGAGTTGGTCTTAGGATGAACATGGATAAGACGAAAATCATGTCGAATTCCAACGTAGCACCAACATAGCTACGAATGTAGCACCAACTCCCGTAATAATCGGAGAATTTACACTCGAAGTTGTAGACGAATATATATACCTAGGGCAAACTATTCAGCTAGGTAGGTCCAACTTCGAGAAAGAGGTCAATCGTCGAATCCGACTCGGTTGGGTAGCGTTCGGGAAGCTACGACGCATATTTTCGTCCAATATTCCGCAGTGTTTGAAGACGAAAGTCTTTAATCAGTGTGTGTGATGACATACGGTACTGAAACGTGGCCGCTTACAATATACCTCATAAGAAGGCTCAAAGTCACCCAAAGGGCTATGGAGAGGGCTATGCTAGGAGTCTCTCTGCGTGATCGGATTAAAAATGAGACCATCCGCAGCAGAACTAAAGTAGCCGAAATCTCCGAATCGCTAAACTGAAGTGGCAGTGGGCGGGGCACATTGCGCGTAGAACCGATGGCCGTTGGGGCGGGAAGGTTCTTGAGTGGCGGCCACGTACCGGAAGGCGTAGCGTGGGTAGGCCCCCCACAAGGTGGACCGATGACCTGGTGAAGGTCGCAGGAGTCCGCTGGATGCGGGTGGACGTCTTTCGGCTGATATGATGATGATGATGATGATAAAAAATTAAAAATATCATTGAAAACATTAAAGTTTTCTATAGGAAATTTTACCTGAGAACTTTCGCGGAGAGAATTTTCGGTAATTTACGCCCGTAATTTACCGTAATTTTGGTAATAAACTAGTTCCCGCCCACAGATGTTTTTGAAAATTTCTACATAAGTCATGGCTAGTCAACTAAATACTATCCTGGAAAAATAATAATGAAAATGTGTGTATTTAGACAACTTTCTCATTAATTACCGATATTGGTAATCTTACCGAGAAAGTTACCACAAGATTCTCTAATTTCTCGTAAATTACGGTAACGGCACATCACTAGCTCCAGCCAACTCTGTTTTGCTAGATGAGCCATTAACATCTATTATTTCGGATATTCCATCTATTGAGGTCCAGCCCGATCAAATTAAGAAATTACTAGAAAATCTCGACCTCAATAAATCCGCCGGGCCTGATCATCTTCCAGCTGTTTTCCTTGCAAGTTGCTCCGAGAGTCTTTCGCAACCGCTAGCTAGACTTTTTAATAGGTCTCTTTCAGAGGGAATCATGCCGCGCTTATGGAAATCTGCCTTTGTGACACCTATCCATAAGAGAGGTAATAAGGGTAAGGTTGAAAATTATCGCCCAATATCTAAGTTATGTCTAATAGCTAAAATTCTTGAACGAGTTGTTTACATTCAGGTCTATGCTGGTCTCAAACATGTGTTCTGTCCCTATCAACACGGTTTTCTCAAAGGAAGATCTACTGATTCTAACCTTATTCTTTTTAACGAATACCTGACACGCAACCTAGACAGTGGTAATCAAGTAGATGCTGTGTACACAGATTACAGCAAGGCGTTCGACCGCATCGATCACGTTCTTTTACTACGTAAACTTCTATCGGTAGGTATTAGAGGAGACCTCTATCGATGGTTCACCTCTTATGTTCTAAACATTTCCGAATGCTTTAAATACTCTAACATTCTTTTATTTGCTGATGACATGAAAATCTTCAGAGCTGTCAATAACGATTTTGATTCTACTTGTCTCCAAGAAGATCTTCTGAGACTAGATCGTTATTGCGCTAGGAATAAACTAGATTTAAACGTCTCCAAATGTTATGTTATTAGTTTTTCACGTAAGCGGAATATCTTTAACCACGACTACTTGTTAAAAAATGAAATTATTTCCAAGTGCAGTGAAATAAGAGACTTGGGTGTAATATTCGACAACAAGTTGATGTTTGATCGGCACGTGGAATCAATTGTTAATAAAGCTTTCAGGTCTCTCGGATTTATTATGCGATCGTGCAAAAACTTTAAAAGATTAAAATCAATCAAAATAGTTTACTGCGCTTTTGTAAGGAGTCATTTGGAATATGCCTCTCAGGTTTGGAACCCTTGCTATGATATATATATTTCGAAAATTGAAAGAATTCAAAAAAAGTTTATTCGTTTTCTGAGATATAAATACAAAATACCTAAGCAGAGCTATGCGCAGCACTGTGCCAAACTACACCTACTACCCCTTTATATCCGACGTAATATCTCGGACGTAATTTACATCATGAAAATTGCCCAGAACCATGTCGACTGTCCCGATCTGCTGTCCGGCCTGAGTTTCTCAGTCCCCTCACGCCTGTCTTCTCGCTCTTAAATCAACGCTCCATGTCCCCCGCGCTTGTAGTAATTATAGGAAGAATTCTTTCCTTCCAAGAGCTGCTCGGTCTGTTAACCAGCTCTGCAAACGTCACAATCTCATCGATCTGTTCTGTGATAGCTTTAGCTCAGTTCGTAGGTTAATGAGTAATGACTTCCCCGGCAATGTTTAGTTAACTGTTAACTACAAATTGTTTTTTTTTCGCTCTTTGTTTTCAATTTTAGTAAATATTTAGTTATATCCACTGTTACGCGTCCGTACTTCTGCATGTTATGTTCATATTCAATTTCTATCTGTGGAAACTTGTAATTGGCTTATTGTTTGTATGCTACAACATATCTTGTCATTTTAGCTGTAAGTTTTCCTCTCAAATAAAATAAAAATAAAATAAAAAATAAAATAAATAAAACAGTGAATCGAATAATGTAAAAAAAACATTTTTGATAAATTTCGAGATACTTGATTTCTGCGTAGGGCAGCCGATGTAATGTAATGCCGTGTTAGGCTGATGAGTAGCCCTCATACATAAGTTATGACATTAGTTATGCTGAAACGAATGGCGTCACGGCAAAATGCTTCAAAAATATACTTTGTTACGAATAAGGGTGCGGCTCCACTGACGCGAAGCGGAGCGGAACTGTGTCGAAACAAAATTGACCAATTACATTCTTCAGATTCAAAATTCGAAACACTGTGATGCGGTCTCATTGGCCGAGCTCCCACAGCTCCGCTCCGCTCCGCGTCAGTGGAACCACACCCTAAGGCTATTTTCACTTTTAGGGATACCCAATACGGATGAGGCCTGTAGTTAAAACATGGACAAAATATTACTAAAATACATATTACAGATTTTTTTTGTACAGAACTTCAATTTAATAAATTGGAAAGAAATTAAACAGTAGATCATTTGGCACTATGCAAACGTGAGTCACTTTTTTGCATTTCATATAAAACTATGCGTGACTTTGAAGTTTTATATGAGTGGCGATAGTTTTGACATTTCGAAAAAGATGTTCTTTTGACTTGCTATCATGCCTATTAGGGTGAATTAAAAAAGGTTAAATCGCAGTCAGTTTTGAAACTACATGTACCTAAGTGTGATTGATAACTTCAGAAAATTAAACTTATTGCCGTTTTTATAGCGGTATGTTGCTTATAGTTTATAAAATTAACACCAAAACCAAATTCTTGACTGAATCCCATCCTTAAATCATCGTTAAAAACCTGACAGAACTTACCAGACATTTCTGCAGGTACCTTTTATGTTCTTATGACTTCAAACATAACTGGGTGCTTAGACAAATTGCCAATCGCTAGCGCTTAATCGTCAATCGTAAATGAAAGGCAGCTAACTATCTTTGTCGTACTAATATGAAAGAGTAACAGAGAGGGAGAACTATGATACGCTACTAAGCGTTAGCGATTGGCAATTTGGGTTAGCATCCTGGACAGCTACTTAAAAATTAATAATAAAACGTTACCCAAGACTAAATACAATATTCACGGTTCAAAACCCTCCAAAGTTATCCAACGGGGCATTCTAGGGGGTAGCCCTACGGACCCTACGGTAACCCGTTCTGGTGCGGTTCACGCTTACCCTGACCGCTTTAGTCCAGTGTCCCGTGATGGAATTATGAACCTATTGTATAATAGAATTTCCGTAACGCTTTAAGCTTTCAAGGTTTTAGGCAAACGAGTGAATTCTGCCTTAAGTATCTTACGAATTCCGTGAGAGAACTTTAGAATATATTGGTAGACGTAGTTGACAACTACCGATATCCAAAAAATGTATGAGATACCCACGGAAATCGGGTAATAATGTTACCACCGAAGTCACGGCGGTTGAAACGCCCTAATATAAACTTTTCTCTAACATTATTATGCCAAAAATTACTGACTTTCATTTTTATATTGCCAACAATCAGCTTATTGGAATAACATACCTTTTTTCCTGATTTCGCCAACGTAGCGAAAATCTTTATGGGTGTAATGCCTTTTAGAAATGATAAACGGATTTCAACCACGAAATTGATGTGGGTATGATTCCTGGAAAATGGCTTATAACAGCAAGATTTGACGTTTTGACATTCTTAACCGGCGCTTATGAATGAATAGGTACCGGTTATAGGTATTTGAAATATTAAAGACATTTTTCATTACACTTGCTGCCTAAGCGCGCCATTGATTGCATTTGCATGCGTAGCGAGAGTAATAGAAAAGTAAAATTCCCTAATAGAAATGTAGAGTAATAGAAATGTCAGTACGTCATTTAATAAAATTTTGTCTTAAAATGTATTTTTTTGATGGAAAGTGTGATGAAAAACATTATATGCATCACGGTCGGTGAGCGGAATACTAACTCGAGTCATTAAAAGCTCTCCGGGCTTCTAACACTCTCGTTAGTAATTCCGTACTTACGTCCCTTGATGCACAATGTACTATTATCTATCATAATTATAGTAAGTATACTTCAATACGTAGAAAACAATCATGATGAATATTTTTGTAATAATACCCAAAGAAATGCCCTCATCGGGATTCGAACCTCCAGCTTCGCAGGCAAAGTCACTATCGACGGAGCAATAGAGGTCGTACATGTTGTCAATTGTGGTTTATCTAGATAAGTTATTGCCCAGATTATCTGCCTTTGATCTCAACCAAAGGCAGGCTGTACATTCATTGCAATGAAAAGGGAGATCACTTTTAGTGATTACACTGATTACCCTGTTAATTATTTTGTATAAAATGTCAATCTATTTTATCAGTCTCCGTAGCGTAGTTGGTAGTGACCCTGCAGACTAAGCCATTTTTGGTTCTTACGAAGTTTATAAGCCGAAGTTTAGTCTCGTTCTTATGTTTGCCGTCTTCAACCGAAATGTTTGCGTGCCTAAGACTTCAATGTCCGAAACATATTTCCGATTATAAGCCGCTATTACTTTGACACCAGACTTAATAAAATCTTCATATCGTTCACCTGTATTATGCAAATTGAAATCGTCCTGCATCCATCGTCTCCCGGAGATATTCATAAGGTTGTCTGACCATCTTGTGGGTGGACACTGGACGTCCTACGCTGCGTTTGCCAATCCGTGGTCTCCACTTTTCGACCCCATCGACCATCTGCTCTGCAATGTGGTCTGCCCATCAATATGACACAGATATGTATCTTAATAAATGTATACGTATCATTGTTAAATTACTGAAGTATTCGTCAAGTTTTCTCTGATAGATAAATTTCAAACTGTTGGATTGTTCTAATAAAAGTTGAGAAGTTTAATTTGAAAAGTTATCTTTTAATAACACGCTCGAAGATTTTATTTCCCATTGCTTAATTAATATCTATGTATTTATACATTGAACTAGATAATGTGACATAAGCTTAAGCTCAGTAACATCATCAGCCTATGATATAGGTACTACCACTATGATGACGCTGCTACCCGTCATCAATCTTCAGACACTTCAAGACCTTGGTCGACTCTTACGACGCCCACGGGAAGAGTTGGGGTGACGACAAATAAGTTCTTACTGCCGTCACCAAGCGACACTCTTGCGTGTCTTAAAATAGTACATTACGACTTCACAACACAAGTGTGAAAACCATGAAATTCGAAACGAGTGGCGATGTTTTAAAACACGACCGATAGGGAGTGTTTTAAATCGAAACGAGTTACGAGTTTCGTTTTTGCACGTGTCTCGTACGACGTAAGTTTTGGACCTGACGTAAAATGAGCCACTTCTCGCACTAGAGCCTAAAAAAGGCACCACCTGTACTAAAACGTTAATTATTATCTGAAATATTTCATAAATGGTTAAATCCAGTTATTATTAAAAATCTGCAGACTATATAAGTCTTATCGGTCGTGACTAAAGTGAAAATGGCAATTATGGCTTTAATTAAACGCCACAGCCTTCGTAACGGCCAAGATTTTTGGTATTACCTTGATTTAAGGCCTAGATTAAGAAAGTAATTAATCTGTAGATTACTTTTCGTGTATTAAACTATACACAGAGCCGCTTTAAACAGGCGCGGGTCCCGTATCACATTTTATCATTCTTATAATTAAAGGTTGTCCCAAAAATACCACAAGATTTAAATCGATGAAAGATACTTATTTATTGTTTGATTTTTTTATTTCTTTATTTAATAATAAAGAAGAATAGGGTTTAGTATTGTAAAGCACGCCGAAAAATTACTTTCAAGGCTTTGCTGTGACATAACACTCATTTGTTCAAATGTTCTATGAAAGCATAAATATGGCTGAATTTCGTTGCTGCAGAGTAAAATCCCCTCCTTCAAACCATGGGTGATCGAGAGCTTGCTAATATAGAACTTTGACTTTAAATAACCCTATAAAAACAAATTAATTGAGATTCACTGAAATGAAGGGAAAACGGCCAGAAAAGGAGACGAAACAGTTTTACGTCTAGCTCACGAGGGCTACAGGGTGATTTGCCGTTATTCCATTGATTCATTTGATATTATAACGAAATCCAGATTTCAAACACTAATGGTATCAACGAAATAAACCAATTTAAACGAACAAACTTCAAACGGACACTTGAAACATGATTGGTCATCCCATTTCTGGACCAAATTGAAAGTATTCCCTGGACAAACTTGTAGGCAATTTGATCTTTCCGAATACTCAAATTAACTTCATGTTGAACTCGAGATCAGTCAGTAATTATAGACTGTCAATGGTATAAACAACGCATCAGTGTTGCGATATAACGAGGAAATGCCGCTAGCATCCTCGGTACATTGTCACAAGGGTCAAGTTAGATTAGTTATGTGGGTCAATCACTTTTTTTATGTCATTCGTTGCCATGGTTACGTTCTCCTGGGTCACCCTAAAAATCACAGTTTAACAGCATTCAAATTGACAAAACTTTGAATTTTTTGACAGTTATGTGGCCTTTCCAAGGTGGGTTATCCACTCATCATGATAGTAGAGTGTGCATGATACTTTCGTCTAACAAACTATCCCACTGTTGTCCCCTGGGTGATGTGACAGAATAACAACAAAAAAAAGGTGATTGACCCATGTACATAAATTGTACAATTTTGAAAATAAATACTATAGAAAAGATAAGAACAAAATTTAACTAGTTCGTAAATTTAAGAGTGGCCAAGGAGATTTCAATCATAGAAACAAAATGATATGGTTTTATGTCGTTATTATAAAATTATTAAACATATTGCGTCAAAGGCGCCTAGCCTTGTAAGGGATTGCATAATAATTATACTCGAGAAATTTAACCGGTGGTTGCTAAGACCGAGTGGCCGAGGGGTACAGGCATCAACCGCGAAAGCTGAGTACATGGGTTTGATCCCCACCTCGGACATAGGTGATCTTGGTCGTTTTTCTTTGGTATATGACATCTAATATTTATAATTAATAAAATTATTAGTTTTGAAAAATTTATACCTATTTAATTACAGCATTGACACAAATTTGTTAACAAATTCACACTAGCGTTCGGATACTAAAATTGAGAGATTTTGACTGCTGCGTTCGGATACTTGATTAAAGGTCCATTTGCCAACTACCGCGAACAACGATATTCGACAATTTCGGTCATTTTCTATACCACTCTAATGACGGCTTCGTTGAAGTGCAGAGACGCCGTAGGGATGCTGATGCATACAACCTGATTTTTGCCTGTTGACTGGGCGTTTTCACAAACCGTTGTTGAAATCACCTTGTTATGTAATTTGGTCAAGTTTAGGCTTATTCGACTCAGAATCACGAACTCACTCGATTTTATTAGGAGAAAAAATATGTCCCATAATTTTCATACAGTTTTCATTCCTTCCATTACGCTACCGCCTTTGAACATATCTATGAAAAACGTTATCGTAATGGAAGAAACATTTTGGGACATTTTTTTTCTCCTAATAGAATCGGAAGAGCTCGTGATCCTGAGTAGACCAAGCCCAAACTTGTCCGAATTAAATAACAAGGTAATTTCAACATCGATTTGTGAAAACGTCTGACTATCCTTACTATTCTCATGTCTCTGATAACCATAACCAATCTTGTAATTGGAAGTTTGTGTGCTTATTTAGTAATTTGCGAATCGTCCGGGAATTGTTTAGAGACTGAGGGATTTTTAATTAATTCTTGTAAATATTTATCAGCAAAAAGATGACCTTTAGCTTCTCTAATTGGATTTTAAAATGTTTATATCCAATGGTGACCGGTTACTGAGTACATACATAAAACGGCGTTGG
>JALPQI010006427.1:0-56834 GCA_025490895.1 Thaumatotibia leucotreta
CGTTACTGTAGATGGAATAGATACAAAGTAAACTTGAGATAACTTGATGCATTTAAAGCGAACAAATACGCTATTATAAACCCAATAATCGAACCAAGGAGTGATCAATTTAGTGATGAGTCAAGTAGGTAAGGAGATGGACATTAAAAATTTTACTAGGTATTCAAGATCAATTTTGTAATACAATTAAGAATAAATAGGGTGTATAATGTAGGCAGATACTTACAGGTCGGACGAGTTCTGTTAGGTCTCGTTAATGGTATCCAAGGCCTCTGTGGCGGCAAGGTGGCAGTTACTGCAACAAAAGAAACAAAATATTAAAAAAATGAGCCGCTTCGCCGCTATTAATTTTAAACAACGGGTCCATCGAACATTGAGTTGAGATCGATGAAAAAATTCATTTGCGAGCTTCGGAAGAATCGCAAAAAGCCAACAATATCCATACCGTTATTGTTGTTCGTGCCTCGTGCCTGAGAGTACATTGTAGATTTATTTGCAATTAAAGGCGTACATTCTGCAATAGCATTAAGCGAGCCCTCATAATTCGCGGAGGGCAGCAAAAAGTTGTTAGTTTGATAATGCAATCGCTAGCTAACATCTCAGAGTTCGATTTACATATTTGTTACTGTTTCAACAAAGCCAAATAAAAACCATAGTCTATTGTTCCTCTTAGTACACACACTGAATGAGAAAATACAAGTTATGTAGAGAAATTTCCATTGCTATTAATATTCGTAGATAATTCAATACGCCAATGTTCGAATAAAAAAATGTACGAATGGGAAACTAGAGTTCAATATGACATTCATGATTTGCAGCAAAAATTATGTGAACGTAAATGTTTTTATTGTTTGAAATGGTTTCTAGGAAATACGCTTGAAAGACCTGTCTGGCTCTGGCACGACACATCCTTTTGAGGGTTATGTAGCCGAAATGGCCAAAACGGAACCCTTATAGATTTGTGATATCCGTCTGACACAGCCGATTTACACACGGACTATAAGTATTACAGTAGTAAAATTTGATAAGAATATGTGTCGTATGAATCGCTACATAATTATGCTATGAAATAGTAAAAAAAGGGGTGTATAAGTCGCGCAAAGGCCACTGAGGCCTATCTTATAAGACGACAGTTGCGATGGAGTAAGCACATGTCCCGGATGCCTGACAGCAGAGTGGCCAAGCGCATCTTTTACTCCGAGCTAAGCGAGGGCAAGAGGAAGCAAGATACCAAATTTCTTCGCTAAAAAGATGTGTTAAAGCGATACATGCGGAGTTGTGTTTAACATCGCACTGGGAGATTACTTCTGCACATCCAAAGTGGAGGCATAGCGTTAAGCCGCTATGCAAACCTTTGAGGAGAGAAGACGAGACGAACTCGACGCTAAGCGCGACGAGCTGAAAACGCGACCACCTTTTTTTATCTCTTCAAAACGACTGATAGGCTAAAAACCGAAAAACGCTAATTTATAACTTCGTGCACGCCATAATTGACAACAACCCTAGCTGGATCGCCGAGCGTAGGTATGAAAAGTGAAGTACATACTAGTGATTGACTTCTGTACCTTTCTATTTTGTGGTTCTATTTATGCGTACCTATGTAAAAAACTTGTAGCCGTCTACAAGTCAATTCGTTAAAGAAAGTTTTTGCATTGTAACTGTTTGATTATATAATAAGTAATAATTGTTCTGACAGCAGTAGCCGTAGGTATCTGAAGTTGGCAAGTAACGTTTACGTTAGTACTCGATACGTAAAGTAGTCCATCACGCTCGTCGCAAAACTTCAGTGCGAGCGTGATAGACAGCTTCACGTGTGGAATATACTAACGCAAACATTACTTGCCAACCAGTAGTACAGCTGTCGGCTACAGACCGCAGCTATTCGTGCGGAAATCAAAAAAAGAAATGCTCTCCTCCGCCGATTATGCAATAGCGCAACTTGCTCGTAGTTGGCGCGTATTAAGTATTGATATGGCCAAAGATACACTTATTAACCGACAGGCACAAGAAAAAACAATTTTAATGCAGCCGTCGTGAGTTAATGAGCTTGCAGTCGATCAGATGCCCGATAAGATGAAAACATATTTGTTACCAAGTGCTGTGCGTTGCTATCATCCTGTCGAAACATGGTGCTTAATGATTTCGACTTTCGACTTTGGGTAGGTACAGGTGGGTGTAAGTCGTATCTCATCAATCTCATCATAGCCCAAGACTGTTCTGTTTAAAGATCAGTATTCAATGGGACGCGTCTGGCTATAAATGTAATGAAAATGAATATTATGATCCAGTCAGTTTAACGACGTTGCTTACTTAGTTGAACAGATAATTAAGATATTTCTGTCAATGGACTTTGAAATAACTGTTATTGTATATATGTATATCATGTTCTTTAATAACACCGACATCCCGTTTAAAATAGCACAAATCTATTTACTCCGCACCAAAGTATGAACATAAAAAAATTCACAACGTCACACAATTTGCTTATACTACCTGTTGCGTACGCGTTTATTACCATCTTTTGAACAATTTATAATCGACAGCAAAGGCAGAATTTTGTGAGCATTATCACGTGGTAAATTTCGTCTCATCGATGCTAGCGAGCAGAGGTGGCAGAGGCGTGAAGCCGGTGCAACGGGCGCGCGGGCGTCGCCTCATTACACTTTGTAATTAGGGCCGTGGGCTGCGTGCAAGTCGCGGCCCTGCACTAAATCACGACAGGCCAGGTTTAACATGCGCGACCGGCGCCCTCCGAACGGGCATAGCTCACAGCGTCACAATGTACCTCTTTACCCACGGCTTATTGAATATTTAATGTAAAAACCATTGCCGTGGAAAGGACGTCCTTTACATATTTGGAAGTAAACAACAGAACGTGTAGGCTGTTGACCCGGGTCGAGCTTTAAGTGATGTTTCATTATCGCCATTTACAGACGCCCATAGCTGCAGAAGTCAATGATTCGCTCCGTGGCGACTTTCTCGGGAGAACCTTAGTGCTCGTCACGAGTTCCGACAGCGCTAACAAGGTGCTACAAGCCAAACAACAAGGTGTTGCAAGAACTCACACACGAGTGGTGAATTGAGTGAAAGTCGAATGAGCACTAGATAGGCTGGATGGTGATAAGAATCAACAACTCTTCACATTGTTCGCGCTCCGATACATGAGATAAGGCTTTCTCCGTTGTCTATTGCGAGCTACCGTGAAGAAGCCTTGCAGTTTATGACTGTCCCATTAGCAAAACAGGAATATCTTTTTAGCAGGCTATTTTTTTTAATTTCTCACCAGTTCACAAAACAATAAAAGGGTTATCGTATTCCGTTTTAGGACATTTATCGTTTTAGATTAATATACCTCCTAATATAAAAAGTGTATCCTTGTCTATTTTGAAATGCAACAATTTAAAGATTTAAATCGTCACGGAAGTCAATAACGTGAATAATAGCAGAATAGCCGAGCCGTCTAATGTTATTTACAAGCATAAAATAATATTAAACGACCCGAGGGCACGAGGTTAATCAATTCCATGCAAAACATTTTCAGTCCATTGACTATAGCATCTTCGCTAGACGTTGAGGAGCCGATCGAGCGAAAACCGGTATTCAGCCTATGCATATCATATTAGAGTAAAACAACAGTTTGATTATATAATATGTTCTTTGTTGAGATTGAGATGGATACAGAGTCGGCGAACATGTCCGCCTAATACCTACTCCTGTCATTTGGCCTGCGCGTTTAAGAATTCCGTCAGTATACGTGACCGAGCCGTTTACAACCCGTTGTCATTGTCCTTCTGGATTAACGAGCAAAAATACGGAGTTGGCGGCTCGGATCGTGCTGTTTTGCGTGAGCAGCCTGAGCAACGCACACGCACGATTTTATTCTATCGTTGTGCTCAGCTTTATGAAGTCATTGCATTTGCTTATTTCCATTTGGTTATTTGTTTTCGAAAGATTAGATACTTATATTATAATACAAAATGTGTTATATTGATGTTGTTTCAGTGATGTTTTTTGATGTAGTAGATTTATGAAAGTACCTATTCATGGCACATTAATTAATAATTCCTATATGCATTTTTGTTCTGTTTCGGCCGTCTAATCTCTTGTTTTCAATATTTTTAGATCGGCTACCACGTAAAAATAACTTAAATAAGTAGGTACATATCTATAGCTAGGTATATGAATATAATAAAACCAGTCATCATTTAGATAAGACGTATTTAATCATTAAGACAGTAAAGTCACAAGCGCAAGATTAGGATGATGACCTCCGGCGGTGATTTTATCACAAAGCTAATATTTGACGACATGAACGTATTTCGCAAAAGCAGCATTTGTTAAATCGACAAAAACAATGTTATTTTCGACACAAGTTCAGGTATCATAAAAAACTGGAAAGAAACAGTCTCTAATAAACCTAGTTACAGTTGCCATCACATATACCGGAGCTACCAAGGTGCTCAAAAATTGTTATGATTTTTCTTTTCTAAGAAAATGGTCGCTACACCGCTGAATTTTTCCATGTAGAAAAATACATAACATAATTATTTATTGCAAGACCATCTTCAAGAAAAGTTTTGTGTAGCGGCTACAAACGAAATAGAACGGTGTACTATTACAAAAAGAATAGAATAGAATATCATTTATTTCAGTATAAGTAGGCATGTACACAGTTTTACAGTTTATACTCGTACAATACATACAAATCGTTGCAATGTTATCATGAAATTGTTTTATTACATTTATAGAACTAGATGTTCCTACAGAAACGTTTTATAAGCTTAAAACGACTAATGAATCTATTCAGTGAAAGTATTACCTGCTATTCAATTGCTACTCTTTCAAAAAACCCTATGCTAAAGTTTAATTCAACATTAAAAAACCGACTTCAACCGGTTTCTCCAAGATTCCCGATTTGATTCCATCAATGGTTTCCTCAAATCCTACTTTCTGAATGCAAATTCTTGTAAATCAATGAAAATTACCAAAATGGTCATACATGTACCTACCTATAACAAATTGAAGAGATCCCTCGATTTCTCCAAGATACCATCATCAGACCGCAACTTGGTGCCAACGGGACCATCTCGGGGTAATACACGTTCGATCACAAAAAGAAATTTTAAAATCGGTTCACTATTCTCGGAGATATCGGGTAACATACATACAACAAAAAAAAAAAAATCAGTCGAATTGAGAACCTCCTCCTTTTTTGAAGTCGGTTAAAAATAGGTATGCAAGCATACACTCTAATGGCCTGCTTAGATATTTGTGATGTACAGGGTACTGACCGCTCATATATATCTGATGGCGAAAGTACTTACGTGATTGATTAGGGCATGTTTTTAAGGCGTGATCTTGGGCAGTGACGCTAGTTTGGCGAAGTGAATAATTATAATTATGTACGTATGCGTATCTTCTACTGTAGTTGCATGTCATCACAATAAACTGCAATGATGGCATTAGGAATGGCTGTAGTTGGTATCGTATACACTACTATTCACCAAGGAATCCATGCTACATTAAAAAAATCCTACATTACATATATCTATGTTGCACTGCTATGAGACCATGGTCAGCCCAACCAAACGCATTTATTTCAAAAATGCGGAAAAGACTAATTTTATCAGTGAAGATAAAATATAGTGAAAGCTACCCAATGTCAAGTATCTCGCTTCTAAAGTCAATACGAAGATGGCAGTAAGATTTTAGTTAACATATGACATTTAACAACGAATTTCAGGACCGTTTTACCAGGCAATTTTGTATGGCGTGCTACATCCACGTTCTTTGTAGAGTAGCGCTCGTATAATTATTGTCCTCGATGTTAGGTACTTCCAAACAACGTATAATAAGTAATATACACATAATATTTAATTTATTCGATATTTTGAAACTAGTTAGGCTGTTTAAAAGCAAATTTAATAGAGTAAAATTACAGCATAAGCGTTTTACAGTAAAATTTTACTATCATCCAGCCAGGCATTCCATTAATATGCGAGATAATAACATTAGAACAGTTTTGCTCCTAAGTGTACATGATAATTACAAGCCATTACTTCAAGTAGCGAAGACAAATTGACAGGCTAACATGTAGCGGATGTGCGATTGACGCGCAAGCGCGCATGCAATAGGCGACAGTGGGCCGGCCCTACCGTGCACATTGGATGCAATTGCTTTGCTTGAAATTGATCAATTAAACAATCTTTAGTTTCTACGAAGTAGACAAAATACATCTTAAATTTCACTTTGAAGTTTTTAACCGACTTCAAAAAAAGGAGGTTCTCAATTCGGCTGAATTTTTTTTGTTGTATGTGTATGTTATCCGATATCTCCGAGAATCGTGAACCATTTATTTTTTTGTGTGATCGTCTATATAACCCCGAGATGGTCCCGTTGGCACCAAGTTGGGGTCACATGATGGGATCTTGGAGAAATCGAGGGATCTCTTCAAATGCATAGGTAGGTGTATTGTATGGCGTTTTTGGTAATTTTCATTAAATTACAAGAATTTGCAACCAGAAAGTAGGATTTGATGATAGGAAACCAATGATGGAAACCACAGATTATAGGATCTTGGAGAAATCGGTTGAAGTTGGTTGTTATAAAATTTTGTATTTGGTGATTATTCGACGGTGCATTGAATCACATCGAAGAAAAATAAAGAATGGAAAAGTGGAAATAATGTTGTGTCGTGTCGTCTCATAGGCACTAAGCCATGAAAACCCAGAAAAGAAAAATATCGACGCTGGAAAGGAGAAATTGGATAAGCGACACAGTGCATACTTTACAGGAGAGGCAAAAAACCGCCGAGATTTTCGAAAAAAAAATCATTAAAATTAACTAGAAGGCGAAATCAAATAATTAAAGCATTATTTATGGACCTAAATATGTTACCTTTGTGATGTTTTAATAATTTAACGCATTCAAGTGTTATTTAAGGATTTACTGTCGCTTAAGCAAAATGGTCGGAAAAATTGATTCAAGTAAAATTATCTAGCCAACACATTGTATAAGAAATAAGGAAGGTAAAAAAGTCCACCCGAGACTTACATAACAAATTCATCATGTCAAAATTATCTAACTGCCGATGTGGCTTATTTTATATTCGGGTAAAAATATATAAATTGAAAAAATAGCATAAATATATCATTAAGTAATATCCACATATTTAAAATGAGAAACTATTTTAAACTTCATAGTTAGTCATTTTAATTACATGAGTAACATTCCGTGACTAGTAAACGAATTTACTTACACGTGAAAAAAGAAAAACATGGTTTTAGGTATTTTTATAACTTTATTCCAAAAAGTAGGTAAGTAGTAAAAAGGGATAAGTGAAGGGAATGGTTCATAAATAAATGTAGATAAAAATGGTTAAACGCCAATAATAGTTCAGATATCATAGTCAAGTAATATTGTCTAACCGTCTTAAATTTTAAATTCAGATAAAGGTAAAACTGTCCAAACGACATGAGAACATATCATACAGTCAGGTAGAAATAGCTAACCCACAACTGAAGATTAGTTGTTACACGGCAAAAATATCCAAGTAAAATTTTACCTGTCATGACGAATAGGTAAAATAATCCAAGATTAATTATGTTGAATTATATTTTATCTAATCTCCATTTTCCTAAAAGTTGTCAAAAACCTAGTCGTTTAGTAATAAAAAATGGTCGAAAGTTCTCTAAATCACCGATGGGATAAGCGACACAAAAATAGTCGGATGGATACGAAACCTAGCTCATTCGACGCAGAAAAATTTGCCGATTCTAACGGTGTATATAACTCAATATCTTCTAAAGTGTCGCTTATCCAATTTCTCCTTTCCAGCGTCGATATGGTACTTGCTCCCTTAGCAAGAGCCTTACTAGGTAATCTAGGTATTCCATTTTTGATAATGATTATCCTACCACACAAAAACCACCAACGTTCGAGGTGTGATCAGACAAATTTTGTCAATTGACATCTTTGTTTCATTCATTATCGATTGAGTACATTCTGATAGGCAATGATAAATCCATGATGAAATTGAGTAGATACCTACTGCAGAAGCTAGCAAAGGACAATATTATTTTACTGCTTTTCGTCCCTAGGTTGTAAACATTTTCATTCATCTTTAATTTTACTGTTTATTTCGGGATTTTGATATATATATATATTAATATTCGTCAGTCACAAGGCGAGCGACGGTCACGAACTTTTACTATAATTACTGATGGGATGACATCACGGTTACATTATTTGGCGTCACGCTATTTTGATGATCGTTTGTCGTTGCGCTCTGATGGGCTCAGCAGGGGGCTGTTTTACAATTTTTGTATCGATTGCTTCGAGTTTACTGTTTAGGAGTGAAATGAAGAAATGAACTTTCTTATGTATGTTCAATTGAGAACCAATAATTAACATTGAGCAGAATTCACGACAAAAAAACACATTATAATATAATGAGTTGTGTTTTTATAATATAACTGTATTCTGACTTGTGACATGTTGCTGGATGATAGACATAGACGTCGGGCATTACTACAGCAGTGAGAAGTTATAATTTGTGCCGGTTAGGTATTACATAGTTAAATTTTCATTCGGTATTCAGGTTATCGTCGCCCTTCATGCTACAAGTGCGTTGCCGACCTTTAAACTAGATGTAGTACCTAATCCAGAGTTTCATAAAAATTGGAGGAGAGATCATATAGGTACTTCATAAATCAAATGATAATTTTGTTATTAAGTTGATGTGAATTAATGTAATTACATTTATTACCTACAAATCAATAAAGAAAGCTGACATTTACTAAATACTTTTAAAAAGCATACTATCAGCAAAGCATCAAAAATTCATACCTTGCTCTTACACGGAATAATGTGTCCTGTACGATTTTTAGTGGTGGAATAACCCTAATTTATTTATTAGCTTTAAATATTAATTTATTTTTTGCGCCGGGCACCGATTAAAATATTATTGATTGGGCGGCACGGCACGGCCCAAGCGGCGGTGAGTACAATGTGCATTTTTTGTCGGGTCAATCTTAATTCACATCGCGACTAACTTTGTATGTAATCATCGCGTTTGCCCACGCCGTGTCCTCGCGTCCGTTCACGGCCAAGGCCAGAGTGATAATAAATAAACGCGCAATGATGAACGACGTGCTACCAGGCAAAAAACAAGCGCGCGCGCAGGCCCACGTGGGGAGTCTTTATGAGCCTCTGACAACGTTTAATGACTCGGAAAATTACAAAGCTACCGAGGTATCTATCCCAACGCATCATTGTGATGAAAATGTTTCGCGTGACAACTCCGATGGCTTCGTGGCTTGATTTGAATGGAAAAAGTGTAACGATGCAATCATTATATATTTTTTGTGGCAACTACAAATATTCAAATTAAAGTTCAAAACACTACAGAAAAATCGAACATTTAACCGAATTCAGCGATGTAAAGTAAAAAAAAAAGCCTCAGCGACGATAGGAAGTTTATCAGACTGCCAGTTAAATGCCAGGCCAATATGAAATTGAAACCATAGAAAATTAAGTTTGACAGCCAAGTCCGATCTGCAGAATCTTTTTAACAGTCATATCTCTCATAAATTTTTCAAAGGGCTAGAGAGCAACGTTTTTGATAAATTAGGGAACAGTGATGTACTTTACTTACCTAATAATGTTGAGTTTTTGACAAGTATTAAAAAGAGCAAACAGTACCTATTTGACAGTGAAGAAAATAATGATGTAAAAAAATGAAGTCACTATGTCACCCAGCAGTAAGTTCAGTGAAAGATCGAAGCCGTCGGAGACCAGTAACGAAGCTTAGAATGCAAAACCAAGTCGTCATGATCCATAGGAATGAGAGTCCGACTAAAGAAACAAAAGTCACATTTCGGTAACTAAAATTAAATTAAATGCCAGGGGGAACGCTGGATCTACTTTTTACCTACCTACCGAGCTACAGCAGTGTTATTCACTAAGGAAACCGCCTTGCTGCAGCGCTGTGTCAGTGCTGCGGCAGCGTCGAGCCTAAAAATGGTATTCACTAATGTACTTTAAACGACACTAGTGCTCGGCGACGAATGCGGCGTGAGCTGGAACTACATTGCGTCGAAAGTTTGACGTTTAATGTATGAACTTCGTATTCTCTAACGAAAAACAGCGACGAACTCGCCCACAACCTCGCTCACAGCCTCGATTCCTAATGTCAAATCAAACAGCTAGGATTTTAGACAAGGCTGTCTCGACATCGAGCTCGTTGACGAACGCAGCGTCGAATGTGTCAATAAGAGAATAGCATAGCTGGAGTGAATATCGCCGACATCGGCCAATCAAATTGTACCATATCTATACGCGAAATAAATACCTAAATTTAACCTACATAGGTATGAATTTTAGTATAGTTAAGATATATATTAGTAAGCTTAGGTGACATTCCCTAATAGTACGAAAGGCACAATTGCCAAGCACGGTATTCTTGGTTTTATGAGAATTTTCATTTGTCCGCTGCTTCGCAGTCAGCGGTTTGAAGGCCTTGCGTTCGGATAAGATCTACACTCGACAGATATTCGCTCTCGCATGCATATCACGCGCTCTCATTCCTCCAACCTAGTGCATCGTACTTGGAAGTGTGCATCATTGTGCATGAGTGGGTTTCGTCGGACGCGAAAATATTGCTCAACTTGGGACCTTGATGAGGTGAATGAACCGTCGATCGGTAAATAACGCACGATTGATCACCAAATCCGACGACTAATGGTCCCCCGTAGGTAAAAGGAACGTTAGATGTTATCTAATGTTATATGCAATAAAGCCACTCATGTGCTCACATCATGTGTTACTTGATACAATTTTTTTCTATTGCCGGGTCCTAGGCCTAGTCCTAGGTATTCACTTGGCTCCGTCGGTAGCAATTTCAGGCCAAACCCTATTGAATATATCCAACTTGTCTCGACATCTTATTTTCCGTCCGTTCTGCGATAGTATTGTGAAATTCGATGACAGAAGTCTTATTATTGCATTCTGAGATACCGAAATGTCGTAATTTCCTTTCGCGTTGAGTGAGTCATAAGACTCATAAGGCCTAAATGATGTTTTTAGAGATGCACGCATAGGATAACTTGTCTGTGTACATAGAGTAATATCCGAGGCTCTGACTTTTAGAGGTTTATGGAATAATCTGCCATCAAATGCCTCTAATGGTAATATCGCTATATCTATGGACTACACGAGTCGTCCTAGAAACAGGTCGAAAATGCTGTAAACAGGTAAACTGCAAGATACAGTTACTGACTGTTAAATCAGTCCACAAATAGTTGATTCACACTTCTATGGATTTTTTTCTTAATTTGCATGGAATTAATGAAATTCTACAGTATGTGTGATACCGATAAAATAGACCTGGTTGAAGATCGCCATTATACTAATCATAGGTATAGAGTAAAAAGACACCGATTCGAAATTCACAGAACCCTTCGGATTGTTTGACATGGACTGTGAACAAAGAGGAAAGTAAAAGTCAAACTGTGAGACTTCACATATTCACTATACTACAAATTGATAAAACCATTACCGAATTGACCTCAATCTCCGCTCTTTTTGAGTCGTCACGTCAAGATGGTTTTGTTGAAAGTAAGAATAGGACATTAGAATGCATTACAGTAACTTTTACTTTATTTGTTAAATTACCGATAAATAGGTCGCTTGTGTCGCTAGTGTCGCTACATGCGAAGTTAGACGCTCACATGGATTAAAATTGAAAAGAAGAAATATGAAATAAAAATGAATCAAGATATACTCCGTTTCCGGTCGTAAAGTAAATTAAATTGTCTAGTAGATATTACGCTATATAAAATATATAGTTTGCTGATAGACAGGTGAATTGCGGGAACTGTGCTGGGCACTGCACTTTACGAATCTGAAAACACACATCACTTACGCTAATTAACATGTTTTTATTCACGCGAACACAAGGATTTTTATGCTGTATCAGGTATATTCTGATTGAAATTTTATTCGCCACAAGTTGTCAGGTTTTATCGAAAACAAACATACAACCTTTTGTTACTACTTTTTTCTAGTTTATTGATTACGATTTAATTGAATACTTAAAAGCGTTAGAGTAAACAAGATTATCCGATAATAAACACAAAACTGGTGTGAAAGGTCTTAGTGGTCACAGCCGGATACGGCGCCGGTTCGCGAATCGCAACTTTCATGGCAGAGGTCGCCGCGGGGGGAGTGAAAGTGTTCGGGAGATGTTACAGAACCGAGTTGCGTAACCTGATGATAAATAGATGGATGATTGAGTTGGTGATTACATGATTTGTCTGACTTATTGCATAATGTTTCCAATTCAGTTTATGTGTAGAACATTAATATAGTTAGAACTGAACTTACATTTTCAAGTGCCTAAGACGATCCTACGTATTACAGAAATGTTAATCTTTTTAGTTAAATGGGTTGTTATTAATAAAATGAGCAACTGCCGTTGCCCAGAAATCAGGTCGTTTGTAGTTTTTTCTATGAAAAATTACACCTGACCCGTATTTATTGACCGCGTGTGTATTATTTCTATATTTCCTGGCAAGTGCGATGAAGCTGATGAAAAACATTATGTGTGCAAAAGAAATACGAGTTCGTGTTAAATTTTAGCCCTCGTCTTCGGCTTGAGCGCCCATATGCACTCGTTCCTAATTTCTTGTTTATGTTTACCGCCTTTGATATGCTACTATTTTAACCACTCTTTAACGTCTAAAATTAAAATAATTAAAAAATGTCAACAAAGTTCTATGTACGTATTAAGCTTTATTCTAATAAAAAAACCAGCTATTACATAATCCACACTATAACATTTTAAAACTATACCTAAAAATTAACCTAAAACTAAAACTACAAAGCGCTAAATAAATTATACCCCGCTCCGGCTCACACCCTGTCCAAAAGTGCCAAATATGCTTGCGGCATTGCCGCGCTGGATGGCAAGCGATATTTGTTGTACAAGGTAGGAACCGGATCGGGGATCACCACCTCTGTCACGCAAACGCCGCCCCAAGTCTCTACCGAGCCCTTTAGCCTCGACACCCCACGGCCCAGCCGTCTCCACGGCGATCGGAACAAAATCGTACGCTGGCTCTAGGCTGGCGTATTTGGCATGCTTAAGCCTGGCCGCATTTTCAGCCGCCAAACCTGCTGTTCCACCAGTATGAGGAAGGTGAGATAGTTCTATGTTAAATATGTGAACTCAAAATCGACATTTATACCTATCAATCGTTAAATTATGATCGAACTCACTTGATACTCGTAAAGCTGGAGACCACGAACTGTGCTTTGAACTTATTGAACTTATATTCAAAATACGCAAACAACTAAGCATTGAATAGTCCCATTGTATTTATCAAGTGATGTTTCAACTAGTACAATGAGTATTGTAGAAGGTGAATAACCCAATATGTTATCTTTATAAGCAGGGAGACATCATAATTATGACGAGTGACATCATTATTGTGTCGGCGTCGCTGATAACGCGGCAGCTTGTTTTTGTAACCAAGCTACAATGTTCCGGTAGGTATATTTTAGGATAAAAACTGACAAGGGTAAATCGAACCCAGACAGAATACATCATTAATTAAAGATTGACTGCATTTAGTTGATTATATCAGGTTACAACGAAATTAGATAAATATCGGTTTAATATGATTAACTACCAATTCAACTTTATCAGCATGAAAACCTCTTCTTGAACGCTTGTTAAAAAAATAATCAAACGCACAAAAAAGCAGTTCAACGCCTTCCATTTAGCTGCGACTTACAACGTTTCTCAATGGATCGTTCATTAAGACGCGATTGTGAACAACTGAACACTTGCAGACAAGTGGGTGTATTTTGTTGATCCTAATTGCGCCGAGTGAAGGGGTTTTGGCAAATGGCTCGGGGCAGTAAAGATGTCGGCGTGGGTTATCAGCACCGGAATGACGAGGGTAGACACAGTCGATAACCGCATAATTTGACTAGAGGATGGCTCACAAAATTCATATATATTTAAAGTTTAAAAGAATGTAGTGGGGTAGAGACATGCCACTATTGTATATTACAGAATTTTATTAAGACGATGACAAAAAGGCTTACGGCCGCCTAGTAAAAAGCAGCAACGCCTCTTTTAAAAGATGAAGCGAGCTTAATTAAATTATGTTACGATGCCACTGGTTCCGGAGTGATTAGAAGATTAAGATTAAATTAGGAATCTGACATTTCATCTTAAACAATTTCATCCCAAAATGTGATTTTTCTATTTTTGCAGGATTATCGGTTGTGTCAGAGGGCTGTCTGAGGAATTTCTTATGAGAATTCTCATATCATAGACTAATATAGGTACCATCAATTACTCAAATGTTAACTGGAAGAGATTCCTAAGAAATAGTTCGCCTTCGTAAAATATCTGGGTTATTTTTCCTGTAATGTGTTACTTTGTTTATGTGTAATAAAGTATTTAATTACCACTATTACATTTATAGTTTATGAGAAACAATTAAATTTGACTAGTGAGATGAGATATCTAAGAATGATTTGGTAAAATTTGTTTATCTGATTTCATCAAAGAAAGAAAAAGTGGTTTACATAAACTTAAGGGATTTGTTATTGAAGCCGAACCCATCGTGACGGTGAACGGTGCGTTGACTTCAGACGTGAATACTGTACGACGGAATAGGGACAGACGGCTACACTGGCTATTAGATACATTTGAACTCGTGATCTTCGCTTTGTCTGTAGCGGGGTGCTTTTACATGGCGGGTATTGTTACATACCTACCTATTACAGTAAAAATATTACTACATAATCATTAGACTTATAGATTTCTTGAACCGAGATTCACATAACATAACATGCCTAATAAGGCGATAATATTATTATCGCCTTATTCGTAGTAATTATTAAACAAGTGATTTCATGTGAATTTTATTACATTTGTTTAAAAGTTAATACCGTGAGACTTCTTTTGCAATACTGGCGATATACAATGTGACATCGCTGGCCACGGCTCACGTACAAATGACGTCAAACAAAGAAGTACCAAACGCCGATTACGAAGAAGTCCCAAGCAAAGATACAGGAAAATCAGAATATATTTTTTAGTACAGATGGTGCCTTTTTAGGCTCTAGTGCGAGAAGTGTGTCAGTTTACGTCAGGTCCAAAACTTCGGAGGGCCATCTGTACTAAAAAACGTCGCACGAGACACGTGCAAAAACAAAATTCGTATAATTTCTTGTTTTTCGCACTTGTGTCGTAATGTACTATTTTAGGACAGATGGTGTACTTTTTAGGCTCTAGTGCGAGAAGTGGGTCATTTTACGTCAGGTCCAAAACTTCGGAGGGCCATCATACTAAAAAAAAACGTCGTCCGAGACACGTGCAAAAACGAAATTCGTAACTCGTGTCGATTTAAAACAAAATTCATGTTTTTCGCACTAGTATCGTAATGTACTATTTTAACTTAAAAACACTTTTTACCTTTAAAAAATATATCTATCAATAAGTACTTACCTTCTTTCTTTCCAATTTAAAGAAAGGAAATATTACTGCTACCTAGATGAAAAAATGTAATGAATAATAATGGAATAAGTAATAAAGACATTAAAATTAAATATTTAATTATACTGATAACGTGATACTTAACGGCCTAAATTCGCTATCGTTCCACTATCATTATTATGCAAAGAATACCGTCTGTGACATATACAATACATACAATAGGTATAGTAAAACGTATAGGATTTTTGCTAAATCAGGATGCTTAGCCAAGTTGCCAACCGCTAACGCTTAGAAGCATATCGTAGTTTTCCCTCTCTGTCACTCTTCCATATTAGTGCGACAAAGACAGTTAGTTGCCTTTCGTTTACGATTGACGATTAAGCGTTAGCGATTGGCAACTTGTCTAAGCACCCAGATGCAACGGACACGTTGGACAGTGTTTTATTTAGGTACTAACGCAATTTTGAAAATTTAGTTTTTAAATTACAAGGCAAAAAATAGGTAAATAATAATTGATTGATAGACATAACAAATAATGAAGAGTCCGTCAAGATAGCAATTTAAAAGTTATAATTTTATTGTCGGACTCAAATGAAACGTTGAGCGAAATACAAGATTAATATAGGTACATAACATCACGTGTAAGCATAAGCAATGATCTCTTCATTTAGGCAAGTGCCAGCAAAATTACTGTAATTATTTATTGTTAGAAATTCATCTCATAAATCTTATGTAAGATTACATGTTCCATGTCACGATCACCTTGTTTATTACAGGTGAGTCATCCCAGATGAGTCTACCAGCAGAAAAAAGGTTCGGTTTCAGTTAAACCATTAGACTACTCTTGATAATATGTTACATGCTCTGGCTTAATTTAAGCTATACACGCACGATTGTGGTATCGCTGTTATGCCTTTTGGTAGTTTTCAGGGTTTTCTTCCGCGTATTTTGTTTATTTTTATTACATAAAAGTCATCCTTATAGTGGACAGAGAATGCAAAATGCAAAAGAATTTAGGTGTGGTTTGAAATAAACTAAAAATAAGCTTCTAAGTACAATAAATACGAGTTGGAGAACAAGTAATACTATTGTCTAAATAAAGTTGAGTAAAAATGCATTGCATTTCATTTAGTAACCCCCCTAGTTTAACCAGTTACTGTTAGCAACCCTACTACTACACGAACACTAATAGTAGTAAGACCTGTCTCTAGAGATTACCAGAACCGAAATTCTAACATCGAGGGATGAGCAATGTATAATTAAGGTCGTGTGCCTTATTCTGCGGAACAATCGGCTTATTAAGAGAAATTCCAATTTCGCAGCGAGCGGCACTACGAGCTACGTGCCAAATACCAGAATGTAAACGTACCTTTCCAGCCGCGTTGCCATCTAGGCCTCTGTAACGGCAAACAAACGATTTGTTCATAAACTTTGAACAGGTTCAATTTTAATACCTATTTAAAAAATAATGAGATAATTGAGTAAGTTGTGGTATGCCCTTATGGTCAACCACTTTAAATTCTGGCGCACTCGAAGCTTGGCTCGATAGACTTTTAGTCCCGTCTGCGGTTGTAATGTTGAATCACTATAGGATTTCATGTCATCGTGATAATATATCCTGAAATTCTAGATGCCACTAAAAATATATCTAACTTCAGTTTATTTAAGATATATGTCGAAAAATATGTTTCATTTTTTGACATAAATCTTTGAAGCTGTATACTAATATATAAGTACATACGTAAACAAATTATTTATCGCGCAAACACTGGACATTGAAACTTTAGTGCACAGAAGACCACAGAGCTTTTTTTTAACGAAGAGATGCGTGTGTACAATATTTACCTTAATAAATCGGGAGATAGGAATATTGTCTTCGAACGAATCGTTATGTTGCTAGTACCTATTTATTTAAATAAAAACAGCAATTAAAAAACTAGTACTATAAAAGTCATTAAATTAACGAGTTCAGTATTTCATCTAGAAGCAATTAAAGTCGACCTCGATATCTTCAAGGAAGTTTGTTTGTCAGTGTAATAAACGCAGAGCAAGAAATAAAAACAGTTCTGTAGGTGACCTCAACGAGTTAATTAGTGGCTGTGTCAAATGCGATAGTGGATTCGACGCGGGCGCAGGCTCCAAGATGAGGATGAAACGGGCGAAACTGTGAAATTCCAACTAGGTCAGTTGTTACAAATCCTAACTTTTGTACAGAATACCGATAAAGTGCATTAAAAAAAAAACAATTTAGTTAAAAAGGGTGATTTAAAGTTTTCATATTTTACCGTAATTGCAATAGGGCCGCAGGCCTTATCTACAAAGATATCCGATAAAAACGCAAATAAAATGGGCCAGCTGTTGCGCTGCAATAATGTGTGAGCCGAGCCGGCTACGATCGTTATGTAGGTGTGACGAAACTCAGTACAGGTCAGGCGTAGACATAAAGGCGCCATAGAGTATGCCGAGGCTGGGACGATGAGAGGGTGAGCCATAGAAATGATACCAATTACTCTAATAAATAAATTACAAACGATAAGTTATTGAGGCACCATCGGCATATTGAAACGGCAGGTAAGAATAGCAGCCGCGCTGAGCCCACACACCACACACGCATTGCCTACTTTCGAGGCAGCAGTTACGGCCAGACGTGCCGCCGAGCAGCCAGGCAGGCGATGGAAGATAATTAACAACGAAATTGGCCGGAGACAGCTAGGCGTCTTACTTCTGTGGCCCGTGTTGCATTACGCCCCGCAATAATAACACACCGTACAACCGACACAAGGCAATTAGAAAAAGTTGGAACGCCCGTTTCCCACACATTACTTACTGGGTGAACGTTGCGACTGTAATGGAATACAACTAATGTTGAAATGTCAGTAAGTAGGTTCCAACGATCGTTCTCGTAATTTTAAACATATAATAGATATAGGTATTAATAATTCTATGTACAAATGATTAAAGTAACTATAAAGGTTCGAAGCCGTGTATACAATTTCATAGTACTAACCCGGGTCGATATTTTTATGATGTCTGTTCTCTGTTCCCCAAAATGTAAACGAGTCCGACATGGAGCGAAGCGAAAGCGCTCAGTGGATATCACGCTCTGTTTTGCATATTGTACACAAAACTACTGATGTGCATATTTGCAACATGTAAGTACGTGGTGTTAGTGTTTAGCGCGTCTATCTACATACTATACTATTAGCGCGAATAGTAGTGCTAAATTGAAAGCTAGCGTATAAAAAGTAGTAAGGTAAGCTACCTGCGGCAATATATTAGAGTATGAAACTAGGCAGTACATATATAGAAAATTTGTAGTAAATTTCGAACTGTAAAATCATGTAAGTCAAAGTTGTATATTTTTTACAAACCAAAATAATGCACCTACGTGCAGAACGTTTTGCCAAACGTAGCCAGAGTAGATCCAAAAACTAGTCCATTTGAATATTAATCGCTCCAGTTGTTGCGTCTCGCTCCCGATTGTCGTGCGAACGGTCCGCGTTGCGAATCGTCAGCTCTCGAATATACTTCGTATCTCTCAGTGTCTAGGCGTGCAAATCAACTTTTAAGCTAACTCCGTTGCTAATCGACAGCAAATAACTTAACAGATTTATCAATGGATAATTTCAACGCTAAGTAAATTGGAACAGTAGGCTGCTGGAAGAGTGAAGTTTCGTCAAATGCCATACTTATCCAATTCACGAGAGCGGAACCGACGTCTGCGGAAGCATTGTGTACAAGCGAGCACTATTTGCTGATCCATTGTGGGAAGTGTATTAGATAACCTGTTCGGAAAGCGCAGACGAAACAATGACAGCGATTTCGTGAAGTGCGAACTCGAAGAGTGAGAGTTGTATTTTTATTTCAATCGCCGAATAGGGTTTTCTTATTTCTTATTCAAGTTTCTTATTTAAGGTCATTTACAATTGAATTTCATAACACACGCAAAGATCAATGATTAGGCGGGGTCGGTCGGTACTAGAGCCGATACCATCAGTGGTGCGTGAGACCGATCCGTCTTGCCTCCTTCCCAGCACATCAGGGATTGCCGTTCACACGCTCTCCACTATCCATGTATCTCCGTCACACACCTACGCACGTTTGTTTGATGTCCGTGAATCATCTTTCCCTTCAGTAGCTTCGTGTCTGACTTCATTCAGAACGTGATTTAAATTCATTTATAGCAATTCAAAACGTACGTAGTTCGCATAAATCAACACCGTGAAGTTGCGAAAGACGATTGATTGTACACTGGACAGTATGTATTCCTGCTAGAGTTGCATTAAAGCGTGTACATGTGGGCGTTACAATACTACTAACGAGAGCCCGATATCATTTGACTGACAGGCGACATTAGTTAATCCTCAACCATCACAACGCAGCCCAGATTAAAGCTACAAAAAGTTCAGTGTGCATTAAAAGACGACGAGGAGTGCGGTTGCGGTGGTAGAAGGAACAAAAGATTGTGAAAAGTCATGCGAGTCGCTGGCACAATAGAGAGAGCGACACGATCGTGAGCATCATGCATTACTAATCACGGCAGGGAGCATGCGTCTCATAACTATCTAAGACGCTTGATATTAGGTTATAGTATAGAGGAACATTATTCATATTGTTCCGGTTGTAATAAGTTTAAACATGCTTGACTTACGAACACATACTTTTAAAACATCCAAGTAAAAAGCAAGGATGGTACAGTGGCGTTCAGAATTGCATGGACGATTTATGAATGAATTCATTCATAAACTGTCCATGCAATTCGACCTTAGAGACGTCCTGCGGTTCTGCAAGAAATTTGGTAGACCATGGGGGAAGTATTGGGGGAACGCTACCGGAACCCTAACCTGCAGCTCCAGCTAAGGGAAATGGAGTGAACGAACATATTGTATGATCGACAGCCCGCTCGAGTCCGGTCGAGCGTCCCTCCGTAACATAACATCATGAGCATGATTTTGGTATAGTAGGTAATAGTACATTGCGTTTCAAGTGCGAAAAAAACTACGTAACGAATGGCGATAAATTAAAATATGACCGAAGGGAGTGTTTAGCTATATTTTTTAAAAATATACAAAAAGTGGGGCGAACAATATGTGCATTAAGATTTGTGATGTACATTGCCAATTTAAGGGTTAAATCGAAACGAGTTACGAATTTCCTTTTCGCACGTGAATCGTACGGCGTTTTTCAGTACAGATGGACCACCAAAGTTTCAACCTGACATAAAATGAACCACTTCTCGCAATAGTGCGTAAAAAAACACCATCTGTACTGAAAGTACAAGTAGGTACATCATTTTCCTTTTCTCAGACCTCCGATTTACAAGACAACAATACAATAGGGATCAACTTACTAATGACAGACATAATATACAGTGTGTGTCTTTCATAACGACATTGCTTTTAAGGGATGAAAGTACAAGTCTTAATGAACTGAAATTAGCATATTTAGTTAAAGTATCTAAAAAAATATATTTCATACAAAATAATTCGGCACGCAATGTATCAGTAACTAATAAATTAAACCTAATAATTGACATATGATTTCATTGAAATCTCGCTCTTAGTGACATCCTGACAATTACAATTAATTACCTATTTACATCCTACATGTCGGTGACACTTTTCGATGACAAGTCCGTCAAAAATCATGACCCTTGTTCATAAGAAAAGGACTTAACAGCCCAGGGTGCCTAGCCAAGTTGCCAATCGCTATCGCTCAGTAGTGTATTTTAGTTTTCCGTCTTTGTCATTCTTTCTTATAAGTGCGACAGAGACGATTAAGCGCTAGGTAATTTTGTGTTAACTAAGAAGGCGGAATCAGATAATCGTTTTGTTTATGTACCTACCGATTGAAAACGTCACATTGATTGAGTTGAAGTGTCAAGATAACATCAAGTTTGTTGATCAACAGACTTTCCTAATAAATATAATGAAAATGTTTGAATTAATGTAATTTCTAAGAAGTGATAATGTATGTGCAGTGATTTTTGATATCAGTCTAGTTCAGTGAATAATACGATTCAAAATGTGCTGTGGCTAAGACAGTAAGACACAGAAATAATTGTTGATGTTTTGTTGTGCTAGTGTAGTGAAAATCTCGCATGTTTTAAGTTGTAGTGTTTTCTAGTAATGGATAATTCAGTAAATAAGTTAACGTCGGCAACAGTTCACAGTTACTTTAATGATATGATCGAATTAAAATGGAAACGAAATTAGCTTTTGTATTTGTATTTGTATTTTCCTCTCAGAAACGTCAAATAAATGTTTGCATTACATTGCTGCTCGAGATTTTTTTTAAAAATTAATTACTCTTAAATAATAAAGGCGATCGTTATATTATTTTAATAAAATGGTTAACAACACTTTAATCTATAGTTACTTAAAAGCAATGTCGTTATCAAAGACACACACTGTATGTAGGTGATGTAAACCAGAAATATTTCAGATTTTCGTAGTTGCTTGAAGAATTGCATTAAAATGTCCAAGTCTAGGTATCCACAAAAAGAGCCATAATTCAGAATAAAAAAAATCTTAACCGAAAAATTTCAGGCCTTCACACCAAGCCTAGCCACAAAGGTGGGCAGGCTTGGCAACTCGGCAGCGGAGGCCGTTTGAAGGGCAAGAACGACAATAATAACAGGTATTGACCGTGATACAGTTCAACGGGATCTTGCAGACACAATACAAGCCACACATTATGTTGCGATCACGAGCAGATGTTTACAAGATGAAAATGGATTCTGCATATGTATGGGAGCTTTTGGAACAGAGATGTGGGATGTTTCTATGTGGTAGAGTTCTAAATCCAGTGGCTTCATTGGCTTAGTATATCCCGGAATGAAAATAAGAAAGCTATACACACATATACACTATACAGGTTGATCAATCCAAATGGGTCAGTGATCAATGTGACCCATTTGGAGTACACGTATTTTTGTAAGTGTATGAATGCAGTTTTTCTTTTGAAGCTTTGCCCGCCGCTGACAAATACAGTTTAGCTGTAATGTATGCTGTAATATATGAAGCTTATACTTGATCTCGAGTATGAATCGGCATTATTTCAAGCCATCTTAAACGAAATAAACTAATACATGGATATGCGCTGATACTTGGACCTTAGGAGAAGACTACGAGGTCTTCATCTCTACATACGTGGGGACAGTTTAAATGATGTTACGTCTAATTGAAACTAGAATTCACACTTTAAAAAATACTGCAAGTGAAAGTGAATAATTTAATGGTTCTTATTTATTATTTCCATTATTTCCTGTTATATGAACTTCTGTGTTGTGCTGTGATTATTTAAATAATATGGTTGTTATTATTTGTACTTACTGAGTTGAACGTGTGCTTAGTTGGTGTTGAATTTATTGTTAAAACACGAGAAACGAGCATTTAACCAATCAGATCAAAATCGAAGCGCAAGCCATCTCGCCAGTACAGTATACCTACAATGGTTCTGCCTCAAGAAAGAAGCAAAATAATTCTAACTGAAGTTTCAAGCTACGTTACAATAAACATTTGTAGTAGTACAATTGTAGTGTTTAACGATGTCTTACTATTTGCTGTCGCATGTTAACTAAAGCTGTTTTATACCTGCCTGTTAGTGGGTTGAGTGTGGTTGATGTGTAGTGTGTATTATCATTTGTATCGTATATCTAATTCAGTAGTTTTACATGTTACGTGTAGTACCTAACATCTAATGTGTCTTCTGAATGAAGTAAAATGTTGTATTTTATGGTGTGAAGTCCTCAGTGTACCTGGGTGCAGCGCAATTGCGTCACTGCGATAGAAAGCATCGAAATGACAACAAAACATACGTCCTTTCGATCGATTTGGAAATAGCTTTCAATACAGTTGATTGAGTTGATCTAAACGCACTAAGAGATACCCTACTGACCAGAACAAATAGTGCTATGCCAAATCGAATAGTTAAAGCAGCTATGAAATACTGAAATAATTTATAGGCCGCAAAAAGTGCGCGATATACTAGATGGAAAAATAATCACCAAAAGAATTAAATTCCTAAGAATGTGCTACCTTGGACATATCCTAAGGCGCCTAAAACCTCACCTACTGGAAGCTGCACTTCGATACCAAGCCAGGAAACTGAAAGTCGGAAGACCCATCTACACCTAGAACGACTCATTATCATAGGACATGGATTACACCAGAGACAGCTTACTAGAATGGCTAGAAATGGCAAAAGATAAAGAAGAATTCAACAATGTTGCCATAAAAAGCTACAAAATAGAAGAAACGAACGATGAGTCTGAGGAAGAAGTAGAATGAATGGCAACCGAAGAACCAGATCGAAGATAACGACATCCCAAGAAGGGCCCCCACCGTTGCGACGTGCATCATCACATCAACGCTCTCCCTCAACGACATAACCCTTCCTCCTATTTTCCTATATCGGCTTAAGGCTGCATAGTCGGTCGATTCTAAACTTCCTACCCATCCCGGAGCGTGTCTACCCCTAAAAAAAACCGCGTGCCCCCTGGTATGCCGGCTTGTCCGGAGCAGGCTTGTTCCTGGCAGGGTGTGGTGCCTATGTTCATGTTCATGTTCATGTGTGTATGAATGCAGTTTTTCTTTTTACTAAAATCGATCTCATGGTTCCTAAGACAAGATTTCGCTATCTGTTATGGTTTCCAAAACCTACATATTGACCCATTTGGATTGATCAATAATCATGTTCGTTCCCAACTTCCCAGATACACTTTATTTCGGCATTCGCCTTATTACACTCGCAGTTCAGTGCAGCAGTGCCACATAAGATTACCTACAGAGAACTAGCTTCATAACTATTACACATATAGGTGACTATGGACTGGAGACCTACTTTCAGCTCCGTCCTAACTAATGTTTGATTGTTTCGCTAATAACTGGCACAAGGTTTACACAGCTCTGCTAGATTCATGTTCTACTATATCTTTGAGAAATATAGAGAAATGACATGACAGCACATAGAGGACTTGCCACTATACTACTCGTATTTCAGTTGAAGCCTATATATTAATTTCTATTAATAATGTATGTAATGTACTACATTGGCTACGGACTGGTCGAATCTATAGGCATCTCACTGTGAAAAATAATAAGTTTATGTTATCACATTCGCTACACTTCGTCGTGGCGAAAGATGTTTTACTGCAGCGGAGGTCGCATCTCAATAAATCCATTTCAACACGATTACACGACGCGGCGTATAGATAATTTATGGATATTATGCGTGTCGTATAAGCACCATGTGAAAGCACCGTGGACGAGACGCCCTAAGGTTTATTGCTAGTGTTTAACTAGTAGCGTACAATGTTGCGTTTCGCGACACCTAGTCAAGCAATAAAAATAATGGACTTATTAGGGATAATTAATAGGCATCGCTCTTCCGGCGATTCTGCACTTTCTAAAGCAGTATAGATATCAACTTCTGTAACCGTATATGTTTATTGTACAATCATAGTTAAGTTAAAATAATAAATCATCAACGTACGCGGAATTTGTTACAATAATATGATTCGGAATGTAGGTATATTGAGCGAGTAGAGTAAGGTGAAGCGATATTTCTGTTATGCTCTGATGTTTAAAATATAGGTAATACGTTTGCTGATTGTGTCAGGCATGGTACCTAATATGTATGGCCCTTACTCGTGGTACCTGTAGGTAAGTACCTGCCGTTTTGTCCTTACTTATTACAATCTTGCAGCGTTTTTAACAAAATCAAGGGTTAATCTGTTATTATCACCAACTTTACGAATAAATGGAGCTTTCACGACTGGCGCATTTTCGATATCGTCAATTCAATAATTATACATAAAATGACGTGGAGAAAATCCTCATCGCTCACATTTAAAAACACCATGCGAAAGGAAATGAAATAAATACCATTTCTGAAGCTTCGAATTATACTTATTTATATATAACTATATAAAATACATAAATCTGGTACCATTAAAAATTGTACTTACCGTACTAAACATAGAATACCGATCGACGATACTCATTTGAGGCTATCTCGTTGGTGGATATCTCATCAAGCTAGCTTCGCTACAGTTTGCGGAAACGGATAAACTGAGTCGGCACGCTCTAAATACATTATTTGCAAAGCTCGTTAATTTTTTGCCATCTCTTCTTGTTAGTGAAGTTGGAACGTGACTGTTTCAAAGCAAACCAAAATTATGTAACGTTATAATACCCATCCCATAATAGTGGTGGTTAGCATGAAGTACCTACAAGGAATCAATTACGTAATATAACCACCGATTAAACTAGATAATGATCCATTATCGTCAAGATTTATGATACAGTATAAGATTAATAAATAATTTATTCGACAAAACTTAGAAACGACGCCCTCCTTACTGAGCTTTTTTTATAACGTCTGTTGACAACCAAAACTAACTAAGTAACAAATACCTACTTGAAATTAAGCTCGATCTCAGTTCTGACTCAATACAGACATACGAGGTTGCTAAGAATAGCGACAGTTTTTTATAGTGAGTTATTGCGTGGATTAGTTGGAACTAACGGTTCAAAAGGCAGACGGATCTGAGGATATTATTATGTCGCCTTGGTTTTCACCTATAGAACGCTAAAAACGGCTAATGAATGTAAAAATAGTGCGCACCTTTGTGTTTCATCGTCGACAGTTGATACGATGCGGTTATTTATTAATATTTGCACAAAACGGTTCAGTAAACATGGATTTCGGAATAGCGCTTTAATTTGATCTGGGAGCAAACTGGTCGTTTGCGATGCGCCAGAGCATTCGCCTCACTTTCACACTTTCACTGGGCCGACGCCCCCGCAGGCCGCACGCGCCGGCACGATGCGACCAGTTGCAAAACTGATTATTCAGCACACGTCAATAAATGCACTAACTATCGATAGAAACCGTTTATAACTTCAATGAAGGAGTTGTTGCACTTTTTAAATATTTAGAGTTGAAGGCACCACTACCATACCGAATACCGATATTTTTAATAATTATTATGATAAAACACGATGACGATGTATTATTTATTCGAATATAAGCCAATGTCACCGTGAAGGTAGCGATAAAGTGCTGATGGATACAGGAGGAAGGAGAAGCCATAATTCATGGAAGTCCAGATTGTCAGAACATCAACAAAAACGAACAATCAATATAGTCACAAGAAATCTTTTGTTCAGGTGGAATATGGCCATGATCTAATTCAGATAACTGCTAGTCGAATTCATATTCATTCACTCACGATATGAAAATAAATATAGCAATTGAAATGTGAATTGTTAAGTTTATTGTTCATAACAGTACATTTGAATGATGACCGACATACGGGTCTTAATTTTTTTAAACACAAGCTCTTGGCTATGAAAAGACAATAAAGTTTTGTTGTATTAGTTGCTGGTTAATAAAGCCATTTGATACGATAAATTTAATGGAAAGATGGACACCATCTACAACTAAAAATTATGCTGAAGTTGTATGACTAGCACCATTTTGTTATCAATCAATAAATGGAATAAGCAAACGCTACTGCTAGCTGCAAGAGAACCGGTATGTATTAAAATACATATCAAAATACTGCTAGCATTTTAGGTACCTACCAACATAGTAAATGTGCATGATATTTTACCGCATCTCGTATGCGGTCGGTCAGAACGGCGTCGATTTCAAGGCCCACTTGTCCCTTCAGTTCTGAATATGGACCCGGTTTACCTCCAAACATCGCCAGCTCTGCCGCAAGTAGCGAGCGCATATAAACTTAAGTGCTGATCAAAAAACCAACAAGTCCTTTTAAAGTATGAACTGTCTTACCAAGATCAGATCATAAAGAATTTATGCGAGTATTTCTCAAAGTAGTATTACATTTCGTACGCCCGACCTAGACATATCTGACAGATATTGCTAAGCTTTTTTGTATGTATGGTTACTGTAAGTAAAATAAATCTGGCCTGCTACCGCGAACACCGAAGTTCGCAAACGGGGATTTGTCTCTGTCACTCCAACGAAGGCGTCATTAGAGTGATACAGGCCTGATGTCTTCTAAAGAATTAATAGGTAGTGTAAAGTGAATTTTAGAAAATTACCAAGCAGCGTTTTTTTATTTTAAATAACTGCTATACCGACTTAACAGTATGTTTTTATTGTATCGTATAAGGCTACCACGAAGAACAAGACTTACCAAAAACGACCGATTACCAGCAGAAAATTAACGTACATTTTCCACTAGTTCTCGCCCGGCACGAAAGGAAATGACTCCGAAATGATAGACGACGTTTTAAACGGGAATAGGTACTTGAGTAAACTGATCATAACATAATATACAGGGTGTGGCCTGTAATAGGAGCAAAAAATGAAACGGTACATTAATAACCCAATAAATAGTCATAATTTAATAGTTAAAACTTAAAAAAAAATTTTTTTGCAAAAAAAAAACATTTTTTTTTCCTTTTTTTATGTAGTTTTACTGTAGTCGACTTATACCAAAAAAGTTAAATCGGTGTAATACAAAAAAAAAAAAACTTTTTTTTTGCTAAACCAGTTAAAAAACCATGAGTTCAAAAAAACTTTTTAGCTCATTTAGTTTTATGTCCACTGAACTACCAATATGTTTAATCATTAATAAGGTACAATGTTGTGATACCTAGATACATCACTCATAGGTCGTAACTTTAACATACTGTTTCTCCTTAATGGATAACTTTAAAACACTGGGACCTTTTGCGAATAACTAGAGGCAGTCAGAGGAGTCTTCCATTTGATTTTTTGCTCCTGTTACAGGCCACACCCTGTATATATTTTCTCGAAGTGTCTTGAAGAAGTCTTTGCAATACGCAGCCTTAGGAAAATAGTATAAACTACCCGTCGTCATTTTGTTCATTATAGTATTTTACGAACACTTATAATAAAATTCCTAATAGTCAATTAGGTAAAACATTATCATCGTTTACTATATTAGAAACACGGCAAGTAAAAATTACAAGTATCTTTTTTTACAATTTCTTGACCTAACATAATCGATTTGTCACCATGAAAGTAACGTTTAAAGATCACTTCGAACACAATAGACATTTTCCCTGGTTGTATAAAACGAATTAGAAAGTGTAATAGCTATTATACTATTCGAGTTCGTGGTTAGGGACACGATGTTAACTTTCATTGCACTTGAATTATATTAATGCACAAACGTCAGCCGATATATAACAGTAGACGGGAAGACATTGAAAAGTTTTTGTTTTTTAAAAGGGTATCTTTAAATAAATAAACAAATAGATCGATGTGATGGTGTTGTCGATAACGTTATGCAAACAAGTCTTTGTACGCGCAACCCTGGCACATGGACAATGGTGGTATGAATTGGTTAAATGCAGATCATTGTGCTGGAACCGGCATCAAAAGGACCTCTTTGTGGCAGGAAGACAATAACACACGTCATTGTTTTAGCCCGTATGAATAGTAAGTAGATGCCAATCTTACATACTGAGAATAGATTATCAACTTCGAGCGTGCCGTACCGTTAAATGTAACCATTGATTTTATTTATTGAGTAATTTAATCCTAGTTTCGGGAACAATCGTTTACAACGGGAAAATAAAATTATCGAGTAATTCTTAACACGGTATACCTCCCTTCCAGGGTAATCATTTGGATGGATAATCTCCGTTCTTACCGTGAGCACCGCCACGCCATGAGTTTAACGCTGACTTATTTTCATCACTCGCTCGCGCTAATGAGCGAGTAGGTATGAGAGGGATGGATAGAGAGTAAATCCACGTTAAGCTCACGGCGGCAGCTCATGCTAGGCACACTGGACTCTCGATAACCCGCTCTGAGGTAGGATTAGGTGAAAAACTTAACTACATATTCCTGAAATAAATAATAAATATCTTGGGACATCTTACTCAAATCGAGTAAGATGTCCCACGGTAAGCTCAATTAAGGCTTGTGATGTGGGTACCAAGCGACGATATATATAATAGATATATATATATATATACTCGTAGACACTTAAATACAAATAATAGACAGCATGACCAAGGAACAAATATTTGTGATAAATAAACACACAAATAAAGCCCCCGCCGGGATTCGAACCCGGAACCTCCAGCTTCGTAGCCAGGGTCACTAGTCACTACCAACTAGGCTACGGAGGCTGAACTATTTCAACTATTTTTAGTTTGATCAAAGTATCCCTTACATGTGTAGGTTGATTTGACTGTATTTTTTACACTACGGAACCCTTCGTGCGCGAGTGCGACTCGCACTTGGCCGGTTTTATGGTTTCAACTCAGTAAATGTACCTATTCTTGACCAGAAGATGCTATAAATAAATACTCGTATTATACAACATTAAACATTTTAAGATTTATTAGATGCGATGTTTATATAGGTTTTTCCTTGATGTCCCTAGTTATTTCCAGATAAGTATTAATATTTCGAAAATTTTAAGTTATAGGAATTGCTGCACTTGAATCTGCGCAATGCATCGATTGCGTATGCACGCTGATTTATCGCGGCATGATTAATGCTGCGTCGATCCAGTGTTCACTTCTCAGCTTATTTTTACTGTGTACGAAAAATAACATAAGACATGTTATTCCTTTTGTTGAGCCGGTTCTTTTTGAAAGTTAGTTCCCCATTTTTGCATATGTATAAATATGATACCACTAAAACGGTAACATACAAATGAAAATTCTATGATGTGCCTATGCCCCTCTTTGGGACGTTTACACACACAGAACCTAACGACAACCATTAGTGATAGGCATATCGGAGCTCGTGGGGTCAAGGTTGAGGTAAGTTTGACTGTAGTGAAAACATCAGATTTAATACAAAATTAAAATATTACCTACCTAAACACTATTCCAATACATCCGTATCTGTAGACATTTCTAATATTGTCATACATTACCAAGAATATGTAAGTAGTAAGTAGTGTTTTAATGAATGAAATGGACATCGTTAATTTCATAAGAGACGGACGTAACGAGACGTTAATTGGAATGTGCCCCAATTAATGGCGGACTTCGTTCGCTCAGGATGGTTCCATTTTGAAATCGGGCCGGGTGTTTACGTGTCGGTTCCCGGGTGAATGGCCGCCGGTGAAAGTCGAGCAGATATGGGTCAGGTGGTCATTTACCCTCGGGCTGACGTCTCCTATGTCGTGCCTACTCAAGTAAACACACGACAGTGCTAGAATAGTGTCAGCTGAAATTGATAAGATAACCGTTATTGGACCAACGTTTTAATAATGTTTAACATAATAGTATTTTATGCAACCTTCTGTAAGAGGTCAAAAATGGTGAGTGGCGTGGGGTACAATTTGATGCGTAGCCGAAAATTATTATTATTGTTATTAAAGACGGCACGAACATTTTTTAACACAGTTAAACAATGTTGCATACAATATTTTTTCTACGACCACACACTTATTTTAAAATAAAATTGTAAGTTTAAGAAATATTCTTAGTCAAACACAATTGTATTAATATCAAGGTCGAGCTGGAGACGTCAAAATTAAAAAAGAAAGTTAAAATAAAGTCTATGGTTTACTATTCATCAAAATGACATTTAAAATTAGGTTGGCAACCATGTATTTACGTCTTGTATACACGAGGTGTCTTAAAATCCAAAAACACACTGCGTGTATGTCCGGATGTGTTTATAGGGATAGACAATATAGACTTGCCTTGACATCTATAAGGTAGGGGTTTAAAGGTGTGTTCACGTCACGACCCTGTAAGTGATAAATAAAAGTACGACGTATAAAATCGTTTACTACCACTACAAGTAGGTACTACACGCAATGCTCACCGGTACACATATACCCACTTAGGGCTCTAAGTAGCATGTATGTGTGCCCATTGACACAAATTAATGACATTAAAATATTATAAACCTACATTATAATGTGACTAAGCAAGTAAGCATATTAAACAGCGTATAAAACAAGTATACATAACGGAGACACGCAAACCCATTAGTGCCAGAATCACCGCCTGTTTGGATGAAGATTCGATAACTGTATCGAGTGAACGTAGCACAACAAAAATATTTATTTTTATAATTCTAATGCATGGGTTTAAACGCTAAAATGATGCATGGATATGACTTAATGAATTTTCACACTTTATCCTGCAAGAGACAGTCCGGAAAACTGATAACCGTAATATTGTGCAAATTGCATGTCGAGGAAACTAAGTGAATAAAACGTCGTAAAAATTGGTAGGTACTCGTGAAATAGGAAACTAGTGGGGCCAAAATATCCTACTTTTGTATGCGTTACTTGACAAATAAATAATAAGCACGATAACATGAATATTTACATATGAAATATTTTGTTGTCTTTACAAAATAACACTGCAGAATAATAAGGGAAACTACTCATCACTTTATATTATATTGTATGAGTTGAGTAGTCGACAGATTACTTTGGAATTTTCAATGCATTGCGGTGAAGTCAAAGGAATTAATTGCCGTGATAGTAATGGTAATTATTCTTTCCGACCGTTTTTGACTTCATCGACCGTGGAGGTAACGTTGGTTAGACTGTTCTTGCAACGGTACAAGTTATCAGCGAGACGCTAAGAATAATATTTATAAAATTATTGTTTTAATGCTTCGATATGTGTTTTGCAGTATTTTACACATAGACGCAATGTTTTTTCTTAAGTACGATTAATCATAATACAGTCGCCTCTCGTGTGAGCGTCAGGATGACTGACCAAAATAGCGGATCAGTGTTAGAGTACCATCATAATTTACTACCTATTTGCTACTATTTACTACCTATGTTCACATATTTGCTACCAAAGTTTAAAAAAAGAAATCAATTTAATTAAGTGGGCAGTCATTCTGACGTCAGGATGACTGCCCATATTTAGTATTTCGTGGTTAGACCCTACATTTTGCAACTTTCTATGTACTATGATTTACTACCTATTTGCTACCTAAGCATATATTTTTTCCAGATTTTTTAGGCAAAAAATGACGATTTTATAAGCATTTCAAATCCTGAACAAAAAAAAAATTTGTTAGAGTATCATCATAATTTACTACCTATTTGCTACTATTTACTACCTATGTTCACATATTTGCTACCTAAGTTTTAAAAAAGAAATAAATTTAATTAAATGGGCAGTCATCCTGACGTCAGAATGACTGCCCATATTTAGTATTTCGTGGTTAGACCCTATATTTTAGAAAGAAAGAAAGAAAAGAATAAACATTTATTTGTGACACAAATATACACAATAACAAAATGAACACGAATATTAAAAAAGAATTATAAAAAATAGTGCCACAAAATGGTCTCCAATTCAGCATATTGCTGGCCTGTAAACAGTCCAGCGCTGGTCTTCCATTGGAGCCATTTGTGATGTCACGGTTGGTAACATAAATTATATATGGCAACCCTCTTAATGTAATATATAACTTTTTATATATAAATTATAACTTTTACAACTTTCTATGTACTATGATTTACTACCTATTTGCTACCTAAGCATATATTTTTTCCAGATTTTTTAGGCAAAAAATGACGATTTTATAAGCATTTCAAATTCTGAACAAAAAACAATTTGTTAGAGTACCATCATAATTTACTACCTATTTGCTACTATTTACTACCTATGTTCACATATTTGCTACCTAAGTTTTAAAAAAGAAACAAACTTAATTAAGTGGGCAGTCATTCTGACGTCAGGATGACTGCCCATATTTAGTATTTCGTGGTTAGACCCTACATTTTGCAACTTTCTATGTACTATGATTTACTACCTATTTGCTACCTAAGCATATATTTTTTCCAGATTTTTTAGGCAAAAAATGACGATTTTATAAGCATTTCAAATTCTGAACAAAAAAAAATTTGTTAGAGTACCATCATAATATACTACCCTGACGTCACAATACTAACATATTCCTGACGTCAGAATGACTGCCCACTTAATTAAGTTTATTTCTTTTTTAAAACTTAGGTAGCAAATATGTGAACATAGGTAGTAAATAGTAGCAAATAGGTAGTAAATTATGATGGTACTCTAACCATTTTTTTTTTGTTCACAATTTGAAATGCTTATAAAATCGTCATTTTTTTGCCTAAAAAATCTGGAAAAAATATATGTTTAGGTAGCAAATAGGTAGTAAATCATAGTACATAGAAAGTTGCAAAATATAGGGTCTAACCACGAAATACTAAATAGGGCAGTCATCCGGACGTCAGAATGACTGCCCACTTAATTAAATTTATTTCTTTTTTAAAACTTAGGTAGCAAATATGTGAACATAGGTAGTAAATAGTAGCAAATAGGTAGTAAATTATGATGGTACTCTAACAATTTTTTTTTGTTCAGAATTTGAAATGCTTATAAAATCGTCATTTTTTGCCTAAAAAATCTGGAAAAAATATATGCTTAGGTAGCAAATAGGTAGTAAATCATAGTACATAGAAAGTTGCAAAATATAGGGTCTAACCACGAAATACTAAATATGGGCAGTCATCCTGACGTCAGAATGACTGCCCACTTAATTAAGTTTATTTCTTTTTTAAAACTTAGGTAGCAAATATGTGAACATAGGTAGTAAATAGTAGCAAATAGGTAGTAAATTATGATGGTACTCTAACAAATTTTTTTTGTTCAGAATTTGAAATGCTTATAAAATCGACATTTTTTGCCTAAAAAATCTGGAAAAAATATATGCTTAGGTAGCAAATAGGTAGTAAATCATAGTACATAGAAAGTTGCAAAATGTAGGGTCTAACCACGAAATACTAAATATGGGCAGTCATCCTGACGTCAGAATGACTGCCCACTTAATTAAATTGATTTCTTTTTTTAAACTTAGGTAGCAAATATGTGAACATAGGTAGTAAATAGTAGCAAATAGGTAGTAAATTATGATGGTACTCTAACACTGATCCGCTATTTTGGTCAGTCATCCTGACGCTCACGCCTCTCGTTAATTCGAAACTCGAAGGTCCTATCCAAATATTACGGTCGGAAATATTCGGGAGAAAAAATTAAAGTACGAGGTGTTAAGTAATAATCAACTGTTATTTATTAAATGCATTTTTTTCACTTTTCTTTCCACCTACCTCCACTTTTTCGATTACGTCCTTCTTTTCAGCAATCGTCAAGCATCTATACTTTCTAGGACTCATAACTAGCGTAAACTTTTAATCTGTACACATAACCAAGGGAAAAGTATCTTAACTGAGTGGCAAACAAATATGTAATTAACAACAAATGCTCGTGCAACTTTTCTAAAATGTGGGGTACCTACTTGCCTCTTTAATCTCATAACTTTGAATTATCGAATGTTTGACGCCCACGAGCTCGAATTAACGCGTGGTTTTGTTGTGTAGCTATTACTTTTTTGTTTGAATTACCAAGTGTTTAAAAATATATTGAATTTTTTCGAAATAGCAAGAGATCTTCAAGGGAACTCGTGATAACTTCGAATTATAGAGAGGTTCGAATTATCGCAGGTTTGAAATAACGAGAGTCGACTGTATTACACTACCTATGACTTTTACAACATTTTGTACATGTTTGTTCCTACACGTTTCCATAGCCAAATTTGAGGTGATGTCCTTTCTAAAGTGTGAAAAGTTTCCATATTATAATACCTACTAAACGTATAACTATAGCTGATTGATATTGATGAGTATGATTTGTCGCTGGGCTCTTTTCGTTTAGTCTAGGGACTCAAGGACAAGCCGGCCGACTTTCACCACCCACAAGCTTCCTGTGAGAGAAAGTCAGTCCCTTCGAGTCAGTTTTTAATCGTCTGTACCTTATCTACTGTAAGATTCTTGGCAACTCTGATAATATTTTATGTGAGTGCATGTTACGAGTCTTTGGTCCAAGTTGCTATGAACAAATAAAAAAAATAATAATTAGAAGGCCCTTATCGAATGCCGACTGAATAGGGCCTTTATCTATTTGTATATATTTTTTTATATAAATTGACCATTACCTTTTGTGGAGAAGTGGCAGTAGGGAGCGTTAAATAATGACCCGATATCGATATTTCTAAAAGGAGTAAAAGCTGGAATACAAGTTTCAAGGTAGGCAATCAGTTAAATAACAAAAAAGTCCGGTGTCCAATAAAAGGACTATGAAAAATAAAGACAGATATAAATTGATTGAAATTGGAGGATTAGAAAGGATTGAGGACTACTCGTGCGTGTTGGGATTCTTTTCAATCTTGATAAACCATTGTTTTTTATTTAGTCTTCGTTTTCGTGTGGTTGAACCGACACAAAAATAATAGTAATGTGAGTTTCTAATGAAATATTAGGTCATTACCTATGAAATTGGCGTTTAGTATGGAGAATTTTGTGAAAAGTCTGTTTTCCATACAATGAATTTTGTGTATATTTTTTCAAGTCAAAATGAAAATGAACCAAATTTTGCCAGTAATATTAGAGACTTTTAAGGCGTGTTTTGGTATATCTCTGTTTCATAAAACAAGGTACTATAACACATATATTCCAAACATAAGAACCGACAGCATATATGGCAGGAGTTGTTTTCAAAGCATATTTTAGTATATCACTTAAGGATAAAATACAATTATTAGTGTTAAAAAACCTTTGTTACATAGTGCACTGCTAAAAACAAAAAATATATCTAAGTTACTCTTTAGATAATAAAATTATGGTCCCATTAAACTCTATGACCAAAAATATAGCGTTATTAAATGAAATGAAAACGATGGTTGGATTTAATTTACGCGAGGTCACCAATCGATGTGATAAAATTCTAAATAAAGAAAATCTACGCGGATGTATGTTAGACTAACTAGTACCAATCGAATGGATCGTTTACTTTATTAATTGGTGTGTTGAATGCCATATGTGGAAGAAATGAGGATCTCATTGGCCGTACACGTCTTCCTTATTACCTGCCAATCGGACTGGGAACTACAGACTGGTCTATTTGTTTTACTTCTTATCCAATATGCTTAGCACATGATTGGCGCGACAGTATCTTGCCGCGAGATAGTCTATCCGTCCCTCTTTTGTTAATATAGCTAGTGAAGGACGGGAGATCTATCTCGCGGCGACATACTGTCGCACCAATCATGTGCTAAGCGTGCAGGGATGGTTGGTACAATGGATTCATGATTATGTATACAATTGTGTACCTTATTCCACTGTTATAAGTAAAAAAAATGTACACATATTTATGATCTCAGCGTACTTCTATTAGATGGTATTTATGTAGGTACCTCTCTTGTACAGTCGACTTGTTTCAAATTGTTGGAAATTTAATTCAGGATTAGTGTCATTTAGAGGGCGCGCAAGTATAGTTAATATGATTTGTCGATTGTGGCATAAATGTGGCAATTAGGTCCCTCTTCGCACCACAAACCCCACGCATCCTTAGAAACTCTTAATTGGAGCAGGAACTATCACATCTCAAGCTCGGCAAAAAAGGAACCCTTATAGTTTCGCCATGTCCCTCTGTCCGTCTGTCCGCAGTCCGCAGTATAGCTCAGTGGCCATTAATACTAGAAATCAGCAATTTGGTACAGGTATACATATTATTAATCATACCAACAAAGTGGTACGATAAAAACTAGAAAAACATTTTTTTTTTTCGGATACCACCCCAACTGGTGAAATAGGGATGATTTTTTTTTATTTGCTGTAATCCTATAATGTTAAATCCTTTTAAAAAAAATAAGGGTCTTGAAAAAAACTATTGTCTAAAGTTAATATTTTCGGACTTAATCGTTTCAGAAGAAAAAAAATTGTCTCCACAATTTTTTCATAAATCATCCCCACTTCGCCAGTTGGGGGGGTACCCGCAAAAAATTTTTTTTTCTAGTTTTATTGTACCACTTTGTTGGCATGATTAATATGTAAACCTGTACCAAATTGCAGATTTCTAGTATTAACGGCCACTGAGCTATGCTGCGGACAGACGGGCAGACGGACATGGCGAAACTATAAGGGTTCCGTTTTTGTCATTTTGGCTACGGAACCCTAAATGTGTCGTCTTCAATATGATTTGCATTCTTGTAACTTAGGTACCAATAACTTTGTTACGGTACATTATTTATGTTTACTACTTTTAAGACATCGATAACACATATCGATATTTAATTTTGTCAATTATCTTTCCTGCAAGAAAAATAATCTAGGTATATTATACTTATACAGGGTGGCTAGTTAGTAGAACGACAAACTTGAAAGGTGTAGTCCTGAACACATTTTGAGGCTATAATGTTACATGAACTTTTCTGGATTCGGCTTAGTTTAAGAGATAATGACATGTTATTCGAAAAACTAGTTTCATCACAAGTCACTGAAAAATGCCTGCACGATTAAAATTCTTACACTAGTAGTTTTCATCTCGACATACACACTGATTAAAGTTAGAGAGAATGAGGAAAAAGTTTCAGAAAAATGTTCAACAAAAAAAAATCAAAAACCCTGAAAAGGAAATTCTTTCCCTACAATTTATTTCTGGTCGCGAACAAGAAAAACCAAAATATCAAAAAAAGGAATTAAAAAAAAAAATTTTTGTTCGATAATGACATATGTCACATTTTTTTTACTTCTTTTGTCACCAAAAATGCACTGGTAAAGTCTGCCGGTATACTCATTCCCACCCTGCATAACAGAAAATCAGTTATATAAATATATTGGGTATAAATTACATATTTGCTTTTTTCGCAGTCGAGCTACTTCTAAACAAAATGAAATGAAATCTATTTTAATTTATGCATAAAAACAATAAGACCAAGTATCTAGAAAGTCTGCAAGTAAATAATCGATTGTAAGGCGGCTGGAGTTAGAAAGCGTAATGAAAGCCGCAAGCTTAAGGCAGAACGAAGACTTTTATTATAAGTAGTATAAATACTTATCTAAGTACCTATATAATTTTATATTTAACTGTGACATGAATATGACGCCGTACGTAGGTAAAACATCTACGTAGTCTATGTAAGCACTTATACCTGCACCTATATAAAGTACATAACTAACATAACCGTATTCATGATTAACGCCAAACAATACCGTATTACCTGGTTTATTTTACCTTTTGGTATTAGGAGTAGACAGCAGTATTTTTTAATTTTTTTTCATAGAGGGGTCCACCTTGAGATGTCGTTTTGTTCGCGACCCTATAAAGAAGCTTTGTGAAAAATGAGAAGAGGTTGCATAGCAACGATACATTTAGCAGAATAGAAGCCAAAAATTAAAACAATAATTCTCTGCTCCAATCTTACTCACGAGGTGTAATATTATGATGGTGAAGAACATTTTAGTAATAGGTTTAATTAAATCAAACGAGATTATGCATGTAGGAGGGTCCCGTATCAGTATTTTAATATCAACCCCAAAAATAAACGCGTCAGCGTCATCTTGTACTAATTCTCCTGATCTCATAAGAAATACACTAAAAAAAAACAAGTGTAATGGAACTTGAAAATACTTACATTTATATTATAATACGTAATATAATATACCGACTTATGTAATTTTGGGCTTACCTCACTTGCTCTCACTTATCTATTCTGTTAATTATATCAGCTCTCGCTGCATGTTAATGTCCAATACAATAAGAAACTGGTTTATAATCTGTCCTGTGTGTTGCACTAGCGAGATGCTAAGAATTGTACAATTATGCGACAGACAGGACGTATAAAGCACTTAAACTTAAAACAACAAAAAAAGTGATACAAATACTATGAAGTACCTATCTGGATAGCCGTTTGCGTAGGTAGAAATAAAATAGGTAATATAAGGTCGTGTTTGCCTTTACTCCTGCAAGTGCCTACACCGCAAATGCAAAAAAAGTAAAAGCCCGCACTTACTGAACCAAACGATGTACCGCTTACCTGCAACAAAATAAACAGCTCATATTTAATTGAACGTACCGAACTCACGAGGTTTTAGTGTGATATGAATTGTAAAGGTACAAAAAACGAAATCATCTATAATGACGATAACTGTACGTATGCGGTGCGGTATTACAACTGTACCTTGCGATGAAACAATAAAGTATTCGTTATGACCGATGCTAAGTATTTATCTACATCTATTTAGTAGATAATATAAATGGTCGTGTTGAAACAGTTTCGAAAAACCCGGTTGTGGTGTGAATTGTGTATGTATCCGACTTTAGTGGCCTAGTATGGACGCGAGGCATACGTGAAAGAACAATGCATATGAAATATTCATGCGATTGATTGGTGTCCCATGTAAAGAATAACGCGTATGTCATCGAGATATGTTGAGAGGTCATTGGTCAATGTGTCACTAAACCTACATAAATCTGCAACTGTTAGACGTTTTCACTGGTGACGACAATATACAAGATGTCACAGATAGTACAGTTGGTGGTTCTAAAAAATACGGTCAAGTGTGAATCTGAATAGTACACTGAGGATATGTAAATTACCGCGCAAAAAATAAATTCTAATTAGTTACTGCTTCGGAAAAGCACGGCGTCACCAAAATATTGTAATGTCGCGCGATATACAATACAATTAGTACCTATCAAAAATTTTTGATGGGGAACTGCGTCAAATAATCATAGAAATATGTTTTTAAATCCTGGTGTAGATACAACTTAATAATAACAACCTGAAAATATACACTACAGCCTCGACACAAGCACCTTTTTATTTTATTGTTCTACTTAGTAAATGGACAAATGCATATTCACGAGGAAGACCATTTGCATGAGTAATTGATGGAAGTAAAACATTACCGCCACAATTTAATCGTGTTAATTGAGCACATCGACTATCCATCGTAAATAAATCGACGAATATTTGTAGATAACTAGATAGAAAACTGGGTCCTTAATTGAAATCTATTTCTCGCATTTATTTGAAGTAGATCAACTGCTCAATAAAACAATAAATACATGTTTATAACGCGATCTAGTTATTATAAATAAGGTCAAAATAGAGGTAACTGTTTGTTATTGTTTAGGTTAGATACCTATCAACATAATAAACGTATCAGATATCGATTCATGTTTTGACGATGACGACTGTAATAACTAATATCAGGCTTGTTTCCATTTTTTTTTATTTACTGTATCGATCGATGCGGTTTGTTTTGAAACTTTTGAATATCAAATATCAGTATGGGACCCGATACATCAAATCAACACAATAATCGGATTTAAGGACTAAAGTTAGTGATTAAGAGTAAGGACCAGAAAAATGCTATTTTGAAAAATATTGTGTTTAAATCCGTACGTACGTAAGATATACCCATACGGTAGAGCGAGCGAAACGAGCTTATTCTGCCTATATTATGGCCTGATGGATGACTTACATTATGTAGTTATGTACCATAATTTCATTTCATTTATCAACACAATCATTATATTACTAATATGATTGTGTTGATAAATGAATGTGTAATAGGTTCAGGTTCGTGTATATAGGCGAGAAGTTGAGACGTTCTGTAGCCGTACCAAATATTGTTTCTCTAAAAAAAAATAGAAATTTTTGTCGAATGAATGTGCCATTCTCGAAGAGTTTGCACATTTGGATCACGTCCTCGATTTTGATAAAAATTGGTAGGCTGGTACAGTCAAAGATGCTGAGCAAGATCCACCATATTTTCCAAAATTTCCCAAAATTAACAGACATTCGTGTCACAGTGTCGGCACTCTGCACCTGTCGGAACTTGTGTAGTGGTAATGTGTCCTAATAGACGTCTGTCGAAGGCCGCGTGTGAACAACGACGGAGTGCTTAGCATGACTAATCCGCCCTTTAAGCATTCACATTCATAGGACGACCGCTTCGCCGACAGTATGAATCACATTCAAGTGAGGGCGGATCTAAAATTATTTTGATATTGGCAGGGTGCAAAGCGGGTGGAGGGGGTAGCCGAAACGATCGCCGCGCTCGCTGCGGCTAAAATTGACATTATGGTCGCCGACTTCAGCTGTCAAATCCATACTGCAGCAAATATTTTCTCATCGTTTTTAGATAAATATTTAATATGGGCCTAGTAAGGTGTGTTATTGTTAATTGCAATAACACCAAGAAGAACAGTGACTGTAAATTTTACCGATTTCCAAGACCATTCATCGAACATTGATGAAGTATATAAGTGCTGCAATGTGCTTGCATTTCCCACTCTTATTATATTATAAACGCAGTCGCACGATACACTCTCTACATGAGGATTGGTGTTTAGCTAGCTGTAATTTGTTATTGTGCTTGTGTTATTTGTTAGAGAATAGAGAAAACTTTTATTGAACGGTATCGAAACACAAAAATCGGCTTACATAATACTTACAAACAAAGTTGTCTTGTACGCCATTGCTGTCACTGAAGCTTGGCGAACCACTCGGGATTTGATAATACGGGACATGTCTTCTTGGCGAATATCTTCAACCTCGAGAACATGCCCAGCTTGCACCAATTTCATCCCTTTATTCATCGTCTCCGGTTGGAAAACGATGTCGTGCGTGATGGCACGAAACCCCGTTTTAGTTATGAGTAGGCTCATTTCTAACCGAAAACAACAATATTAATGTTATTAGCAATAATGTTACTGACTGCAATTGTCCAAAATTGCCTTATATATTAAAATAACACAAAATTTAATTAATATTTTTCAAAATATTTACTTACTTCCCGCTTGAAAGTGGCGACTATAATGTCTAAAATGGCCACCTGTCAATGGCGCTGTCATCGCGCACGGTGCCAATAAGGATCATGATGACACAGTGAATACTCTCCAGTTTTTTTAAAGGTAGGTAATGTGTATGAGACAACTCTTGAGTTGCAGTAGTCTACGTGCTACAGCAGCTGCTTAGTAGTTGATCCATATTGTCAAGATTTACTGTCAGTTTGAACTAGATAATAAATAACGGATACACAAGATATAGATAGCTTTCAGGATAATACGAACCAAAATACAATCCTTGAGTTTTCTTGTTCAGAGGAACGAAAACTTCGCCAACACCAAGAATCCATAACGTATAAAACGCTTGGTTGTCTTAAGTGCAATAATCGCAGCATATTTATGTCACATGCGTTTGACTTGTTACAAGATCCACGTGGGATCTTGTGTACAATATTGAACATATTTACTGTACCATGGTTTTAATAAAGAATTAATTATCGGCCTATCACAGTCCACTGCTGAATGTAAGCTTTTCTTATAACTAGTTCGCAGTAGTGTCTACTATGATGATGCTGCCCCTCATTCATTTTAACATGAATGGTCAAACACTTGAATCCCTTAGTTGACTCTTACGATACCTATGGTAAGGGTTAGGGTGGTGACAAATCTATTCTTACTGCAGTGGCCCCAATATTTTAGAACTAAGTAAGCGATATATTTGGCGTTTTAAAAAAATGTGCAGTTATGCGCCCAATTCAAAATAGGTATAATTTAATGTAATCCGCCAACAGTTTATCCTGTGGAGCACACCGTGAGATACACCGGATCGTGTCACCTAAAGCTGGTTGCGATAAACGACAGGAAGCATTCAGGGCCAAGGACCAGTGAAAATGTTGGACGTTCCTGGTACTAACAGGATTTATTTATACTATTTTATGCGTACACTCTGGTCACCACTTTTATGTCCGTGTGATTCTGCGCGAGAATAGGCTAGAAGTATCAAGTTCATGTCATATTTATGTTCAACTCTATCTACTCGTCGATTGGCAATTTTGGATTATAATCTGTAGCATTTATTGTCTACCCGTGAGCGTCGGGTGATCACTGAATTTCGCTTAGCTAACTTATTGTACATAATAATAATAATATATCTCTACAGCGACCCTAACGCGAACTTCGAAAGCCGAGGATTTGTCTCTGTCACTCTAATGACGCCTTTGTTGGAGTGACAGAGACAAATCCTCGAAGTTTACGACTTTCAAAGGTCGCGGTAGTAGGCCAGTGGTGGCGCAAATATGGTGAAAATGGTTAGCACATGGTTAAGGCGAAATAGACTATTCTATCCGCCCCTTTTTTATTACCATATTAAAAACCGGGAAGTCGCGGCATAGTATACATACTGTCGCAACAATCATGTGCTAAGGGCCCTGGTTTTTGTGGCCGGCGACCGACGCGTGTCCGCCGCCGACGACGTTCGAATGTTTTGTTCGCGAATGTTTGGCCTTGGTCGTACTGCACACGCCGCACGCAACCGACAACGTCCCGTCGGACGCAGCGTCTGAATGATGTATGGCGGGGGGACGCCGCACGCAGCGGGCGAAAACGACCACTCCCGAGCATTCTCGAACACACTATTCACCCGCTGCGTGCGACGGGACGTTGTCGGCTGCGTGCGGCGTGTGCAGTACGACCGTGGCCTTAGAGGGTGGTTTCTCTGACACGTCGTCGGTTACCCGCTGCCGGCCAGAAAAACCAGAGCCTAACCACATACTCGTACAGTGCCGAAAATAACTTAAATCTAAATGATTAAACAATAAATAGAAAACCCAAGGAAAACAACAGAGCATTCATCGTGAATTAAGAAGGGAACTAAGTGGTACACAGTAATTTATTCTGACCTAAAAAACGATGCTAAATGTCACTATACGACTTTCACGTAAAGCGATTAATATTTCCGCCGGGAAAGCAATCTACTGTAATATCTACAACCGTCAACCTGTCGGCAGGACTTGTTCTAATTCCGTGTGGAACAATATGCTAGAGTGTGAATTACATTACGCGTTCAAATAATTTCGTTCACAATTCTGGTAGTACACCGTGTTATTTTATAGTCATACTTTTAAATTGGTAGGTATACTTGGGTCGCGTTTTAAAATTTACAATTTTGCTGTTTACCTCTCTTTCTAGCCAATAAGTGCGTGCGTTAGAGAGGCAAACAGCGAAATTGTAAAATGTAACTTTATAAAACGCGACCCTGGTATACGCGACACACTAGCATTTATTTTTCAAGGACCGAATCGACAACGGATTAAATAATAGTACATTGTGCATCAAGGGGGGTAAGTACTGAATTACTAAGTGTAGGATTTTAATGACTCGAGTTAGTATTCCGCTTACCGACAGTGATGCATACAATGTTTTTTCAATCACACTTGCGGACTAAAAAATAAGCTATAAGACAACATATTATTACATGACGTACTGATATTTCTATTACTCCCTAGGGAATTTCACTTTTCTATTACTCCTGCTACGCATACAAGCAATGTCGCGCTTAGACAGCAAGTGTGATGAAAATAATATTAAACAATATGTAACACATAATAACGATCATTGTGCATCATAAGTAATTACTCGAAAGTTAAGTTTGTAGGGCCTTTTAAATGTCAGGTACGGTATGTGACATTGAATTATCCTATTCATTCTCACGATTTCTATAGGATGGATTATTACGTAATATGTATACAAAGGCATTGTTTCTGTGTATACAGAGACTTTACTTTCCGCAAATCTTGTTAATATCATTCTGCAATGTAATTGAATAGCAGTGTTACATGGAAATGAAAGTAACTTAATGTCATAAAACTCTTCTAAAGTTAACGGGAATGAAAAAGAACGCGGTGTACTATCATGAAATAATGGAAAACTTGGTGATGATAGTGAAGGTAGGTTTATCGTGAACACGCCCACGCGAGATAACATCGCCGTCGACAATGAGCACGCAGCAATTGGGCCTCTGGAACGTTTACTTGGAAGCAATTTGTAGGTTTCATGCGAGACTTACCTTATTCATAAAGCCGGTAAAGGATGACACGTAATACGAATAAAATTATTATCTTCATGTTACCGCCTCGCCTGTGAGAATAAGGATCAATAGAACTTTCCGGGTTTATGTATACAGAAAACGTTAGGCAGTATAATATATCTTGACAGCCTCCAATATAAATTAAATTATTGACGATATTATGATGGCATAGGGCATTGAACACATTGTACTTTGGTGCTAAGGAGCGCTGGGTGTCGACTTCAAAAAAAGGAGGAGCAGGCATGATGACTCGCAAGTCAAATCATCATTTTTTTCGAACTGTCAAAACGATCACCACTACGGAATTTTGTATTACTATTATTTGGCAATACTCAAAAGTGACATCACGTTTGAATACTGCCAAATGACCTACTCTTTTAATTTCTTTTCAAATAGGCTACTTGACTCATATCAAATTTAGTCCAAAAAATTATTATTTTCTGTAGTATTTATTGATAAGATCAATATTTTTCGATTACGGTGTATTAAAAGTGTTTGATGGGTACATATTTTTTATTGAAAAAAATTGTTTTATTTTTTTTAATTTCGTACTCTGAAAACGGTGAAGGCCATGATGTGACGTCATAGGATCTTAAACTAACTTCATGTCGAATCTTATACGATGAAATTCGCCATGGACATGTAGGCATGTAGCTTTGCTCTGACATTGACATAACATAAGTGACATGCCAAATGTTTGTTTTCGGTTTAAGTGACGTCACACCACAGATAATCTAAGCATTAACATGGCTAGTATCGGGTTATTCCCACCTGTTACCACCAACTTGACACCAGTGGTAACAACTGGGAATTTTTTTCCCACCTGTTACCACTGGGAACAACTGGGAATTAAAATTCCCAACTGTTACCACTAAACTAATTGGTGGTAACTACTGGGAATTCTTTTTCCCAGTAGTTACCACCAATTAGTTTAGTGGTAAGAGATGGGAATTTGAATTCCCAGTAGTTACCACTAAGTTAATATTTAGTCCTATTGCAATAGGATACCTAATAGCCATAAATTCTGTTATACAATGGTAACAATTTCCAGAGACTATAATTATTATAAAATGTTATACTAGAAATAAAGACGAATTACACTGATTTTTTATTCAAAACAAGAATATTTCAATATTTCATTTTTCGTGTAAGTACCTAAAACCTTGTAGTAGTTATAATAATCTTAAAAAAGGATTGAGATTATAAATTTCTTATTCTCTATAAAGAGAAAATCAACAATAAATTGTAGAAAGGTTAAGTATTATATACGCCCAATCAATTGGTGTAATCAGAATTTAAATAAATACGTTAGAGTTTTTAGAAAAAAAAAATGTTTTCGGAATTTCTTGACCCGGGTATCAGCCAACTTTGTCATTTTTTTTTATAAAATGACAACAAGCCGTAGCGATGTCGGAGTTTTAGTCTCCTGTTTGAAACCTTGTTGACTATGGATTTTTGCAAAAAAAAACAAGGTGAGACAAAATGGGGGTTTATAATACACTGTGTATAGGGTACGTAATGTTTTTATGTATCTACAGATAAACACACATTGAAATTGTAACTATCTGTTAACAAATTCTTACATGGGTAAATAGAAGAATAGAAATGCTCCTATACATAGTTCTTAATATTTTTGGTTCAGATTCAGAGTAGGTAATACTGATAACATATTCAAAAAAAAGTTTAAAAAATATTTTCAAAATGTATTCATTTGTTAGTAAAATTCGATGGTTAATAAGATATTTTATAAATAAAGTAATAAATTAGCTCCTTATCAATAACTGGCAAAGTATTTTGTGTATATTCTATTAAAAACAAGGACATTACTAGTAAAGTACTTGGTGGTAACAACTGGGATTTATTTTTCCCAGTAGTTACCACTAAAGTGATTGGTGGTAACTACTGGGAATTCTTTTTCCCAGTAGTTACCAACAAATATTTTAGTGGTAACTAGTGGGAAAAAGAATTCCCAGTAGTTACCACCAAGTACTCTGGTGGTAACAGGTGGGAAAAAAATTCCCAGTTGTTACCACTGGTGTCAAGTTGGTGGTAACAGGTGGGAATAACCCCTAGTATCGTTTTCGCGCGGGAAAGTTATAATTTTGCGGTTTTCTAGGTCGTGAAAAAATATATTTATATTTTTTTTCCGTTAATCAGATATTGATTAATAATATAAGAGAAACTTTAAAAATGGGTCAAGTAGCCTATTATTAAATAGAAGTTCTGTACAAAAATTACTGCAATCTACGTCTTAGTCATAATTTCTTTGTGTATTATGTCGTGCATAATGTTAAATAATTTATTTTTACTACAGTCATCATCCCTATTCAACTGTTCTTTTTATTTTACTCGATATCTCCGAAGATCATGTACTGATTTTTTATTTTTTTATTAATTGAACGGGTACCCATAACCCTGAGATAGTTCCATTGGTATCAAATAAAGGTCTGATCATGGGATCTCGGAGAAAATAGGTTGAAGTCGGTTTGTATTTTTCAATCCCACTACAGCAGTGGGCGTTAGGGCAATGTTTGTATAGTAAACGAAAAAATGTGGTCTACCAATTCTTTACTCTATTCGGTGGTAATAAAGTCGAAAAGTAGTAAACCAAATTTTTGTTGTTGTACATGGGCTAGAGTACCTCTGTGCCAATCGTAATATAACTGAAATTTGTAACAACGGTCTGTTCTGGGTGTACATCAAAATCAGCGAGACATTGTTTTTGTAAGGCGAGTTATAGTATTTTTTAAATATATTTCATAGAACAAATTTAATGACTAGACATTTTTTACAATAACGAGGTACGTAGGTAAAATGATCTGTGGTTTATGTACAAGTCGTTTTAACAGATCGTGATTGTTATCAAGTCAATGCTAACAATAACTAATATGACACAATTCTCAGTCCAATTACATGACGAGGAAACAAAGGCGGGACCTGATCGTAATTCGTCATAGTACCTAGCTAACGATGATTCAGATTTCTGTACACAAATACCATTAATCTATTGATATTTATTCACATCATTACAAGCAAAATAACAATATAATATAATATACCTAATCAATCTTTAGAGAACATCAGGAAAACACGAATCGAATTTAATCGTATGAATATGACCCAATTTACACACGAACTTGCCGTGAAATAATATTTGTAAGTTCTTCTAGAATTATGACTGATCTGCAAATATAGTTAGTGAAAAGGGATTAGAGTAGTATAATGCGCGTAGGTATTGTGTATTAAGGTCCAGGTGGGATTACATTAACGAGTTCATAATAGGATTACGTACGAAGCGTCCCAGTTTCGAGGCGCACCGTTACAGCCAGCCCACACCCATCGGCGGCCTGTGACAATATAATGATTGTGTGTTTATCGGAACGATGCATGAAACTACTATACGGCACCTATATTGACTCTCATTAAATGTCGCCTAGAGATCCATTAGTCTAACGAAGCATCTATTATGAGGGGGTCGTGACGAACGAAAGTATATCTCTCATTATTTAAATTGGTGTACTCACGTCTTTTGTGTGTCAGGTACTGTTTAGCGATATCCAGGGTTATTTGGGAAAGTATTCGTGAATTTGCTGACAAGTCTGAGTGGTACACAATGCAGGTTGTATCACGCACAGTAATTGAACCAGCGATGAGCCAGCGATCTCGGGCCGCGTACCATTTCACTTAGCCGTGACTCACGAATTAGAACTGCGCCGAGATCGTAATTATGTTGGAGATATTTGGTGCCCACCCACTCACCCAAGCACAGTCCGATAAGAAATGCACAAATAATACACGATTATTGTATCGAAATCAAAATTAAGGTCAATAATCAGGATCTAGATATAAACGAGTCTTCAATATTTTGGTAGCGCAGTCAAGGAAAAAGCGGCGATTCGTGTCAATTTATACGCATCTAATTAAAATAGTCAGATCTCATTAACTGCTCTACATTATTACAGATCAGACCAAATTAATTCGTTCTACTAGATTGTAATTTGGTACATAATATTGTTAAAACTAAAACAAACAAGAAGGAACTTTACCCAATACCATTATAGATAAATAAAGTTAGCTTAGGTTAGAAAGTGTCGCGAGTCGAACAATAAGCCCAAGTAGAGCGAACAGCGACAGTGTAGCGCTTTAATTAACAAGATAAAATGAATTCAGTCGAGGCATCCACGACCTAACGAAACAAAACGTCTCCTACAAAGATATGATCTTAGGGGTTGTTAGAAAGTCAACAATTACGATCTTATCTAGGCCAACCAATAACAACCAATTCGCTGAGTGATCCTTTTCAATGTCCGGCTTCTTGTTAATATACATAGAAGATTATCACAATTTTATAATAACAGGCTTTTATTTTAGTCACTTAAGTTATAAAAGGTAGGTATTGTTTAAACGCCGTCTATAATGTGAGAGATAAAGTTCGCAGACTCTTTATAAATAGGTATATTTAAACAAATTTATTTACCTCTAGTAAAAGTAAAAAACTAAAAACCAATTCAGGTTAAAGCAACTGAAATAATTATGGGCATTAAGTAGTACAAGACTAAATAATATACCTACTATGTTGCAGACTAGGTATTCTAAAAAATAAGAAATCTCAGAAAAAAGTCCGCGATCAATGAGGGTTGACGTTTACTTTAAACTACTTTACGGTTTAGTAAAGCATGAAAGCGGATAATGCGAACACATAAGAAAGAAACTTATCGAGGTTTAAATGGAATTTCAATATTAAAACTCTTGAAAAGATGATAAAAACCGGAGGCATAGCTAATTGTTCAAAACACCGACCAAAAGTTAAACTCTATTTTTCGGTTCGTGATCATTCTCTAGTCGAGTGTCCGTATAATAAAATTGAAATTACAGATGCGCAATCAGTAAGGTATTCGTACCGGGTTATACCTAAGTGTAGGTATGACCAGACTGCAAACCTTTGCATAATACAATTAAAATCAAAGTTTAATAATTTGGACTTTGTACAGACGGTCGACAGCTAACATTCACGTGATTTTACCACGTGAGACTACTGTAATTCGAATTGGAGTGTAGATTTACGGTTTGAATACGAATTTATGTAGTTTGATGACATTAGTTGCTCTTGATAACAATATTGAGAAATAACTGTGGACCACGAACGCTGTCAAGAGTCCAGATCCAAAACGTCGGGATGTAATTAACATACGCGATTTCCATAGTTTTCTTTCATGAATAACTTTCGCGGAAATCGAAAATATTCATATTACAACTTTTAGTCGCAGCGCAATCGCGTTTTTTTACAAATGCAATAATCGTCAATTTTGCGTAGAAATCAATTAATTAATATTCATTTGCAGAACTGTAGATGTATTTTATATCACAGAAAGCAAACGAGTAAACTGATCACCTGATAGTAAGCAATTACCAACACCTGCGACACCAGCGGGATCATAAGTGCCGTTGCCGGCTTTTTTGATGTGAGCGCCTAGTTGCCTACACTTTTCCTGAAGGTCGCGTATCGGTCCGGCAATATCGATCAATAGGCAACGAATTAATAGTAATTTTATTTAATTGTATATGAAAAGGATAGGAATTTAGGTATTCCATAATTATTATCTTTACATCGTTACACTTGTATTAGAATAGAATATAATTTGTTTATCTTAACAACTAAAATCGATACCACTCAGCAAATGCCGCTGGCAAAGCATCTTAGGTTATTTATTACAACAACCATTGGAAATGGTAGAACTTTAAATTATTTTACTTCAGGTTTGTATCTTAGTCAATAACGTTTTCTTTGTATCATAGTTAACAGCTTAAATTTCAGCGAGACTGCAAGTTTCAGCGGGTGACGCACTCTGCCTTAATTATTTTCAGTGCACTACAGACGACCGGCCGCGCTGACCTTCAGGCGTCCGCACCGTCCGGACGTTCGTTTTTAATGCATGTTTTTATGCAGCTATTGTATAAAGAATTTGGTCAAGTTTCCCATGCCCACATTGGGTGATACGATGACAAATGTTGTATACGGGTATGGGTGTCTAGCTGCCCAATCTATTTATAGTTATTAAGCTTAAACATGTTCAAGCATCGGCCGCTTAACCCTTAGATACATATCAAATATTTTATTTCTGAAATGCTTATGTAGTACACCAAACGAAGGAAACTCAGAGGAAAAAAATCGTGTATAAGCGAATTTTGGCATAGTTGTAGGGAATGGTGTTTTAAACCACATACTAAAAGTACTGGTGTTTAGGGGTGGAGCTAACGAGGGGAGAGGGGGGTAAAGGTCCTTATTTTTAATTTTTCGTAAATAACTCGTAAACCGTGGCTTATAGCAAAAAACGTTCTAGTACATAAGTAATCTACATAAAATTCTCTACAAAAAAGACATACGCATGTTTCCTCTGGGATCAATGTGTCATGAGATAAGAAAGCAAGAAGACGGACACTAAAGAAATAAACATAGTAAGTAGGTATGGCACATACAGAATGCTCGCGAGCATTCCAAAAGATTTTAATGCTCAATTCCTGACCATATTTAGAGTCTTTAATGTTATATACAATTTCCTGGATTCGGCTTGGTTTCAGAGATAATCAACCTTTTTTTCGACATAAGTTTCTCGACGTAACTCGTCATGGAACTTCTTTTTGATTCCAATGCTACCACAATGTGTTTTAATATTACCACACCTTTTGCCTGGCAATAAAAAAATGGGAATAAACTTGACGAAATAACCTATCCCTAAAAAAAAAATTAAAATGCATAATTTTAACAAATTGTTGTTATGATAAAAAGTATTGCAAATGTAAAAAGTATTCAAAAAGTCTAAAACAAAAGAGAAAAAAAAAAATTTTTTTGGTGGTAATGGACATTTGATCTCATAATATAAAAAAAAATCCTCTTTTTTTTAGACTTTTTGCATACTTTTTAACATTTCCAGCACTTTTTATCACAACAACAATCTGTTAAAATTATTTATTTTAATATATTTTTTAGGGACAGGTTATTTCGTCAAGTTTATCCCATTTTTTGATTGCCAGGTAAAAGATGTGGTAATATTAAAAAACATTGTGGAAGCATTGTAACCAAAAAGAAGTTTTATGACGAGTTAAAACTTATTTAAAAAAAAGGTTGATTATCTCTGAAACCAAGCCGAATCCAGGAAATTTTATATCACATTAAAGACTCTAAATAGGGTCAGGAATTGAGCATTAAAATATTTTGGAATGCTCGCAAGCATTCTGTATGTGCCATACATACTTAAACAAATGTGTTTATTTCTTTAGTGTCCATCTTCTTGCTTTCTTATCTCATGACACATTGATCCCAGAGGAAACATGCGTATGTCTTTTTTGTAGAGAATTTTATGTAGATTACTTATGTACTAGAACGTTTTTTGCTATAAGCCACGGTTTACGAGTTATTTACGAAAAATTAAAAATAAGGACCTTTACACCCCTCTCCCCGCGTTAGCTCCACCCCTAACCACCAGTACTTTTAGTATGTGGTTTAAAACACCATTCCCTACAACTATGCCAAAATTCGCTTATACACGAGTTATTTCCCCCGATAGGCAACTTTTGGTCTTCGTTAGGTGGGCTAATAAGAGATATAGAACTCCGTTGCTCAGTTTGAGTCTCAGTTTATTACTGAAAAATTTTCATTTTATTTTTATAACTTTTTAGTTGTGTTTTTAAGCTGAGAACGCGGGTTCAAATCTCACCTCTGGCGTTGGTATACTCGGTATTTCTTCTAATATTTAACATGATATAATTACTTAGATTAAAAACATATTTTAGATAACCTGTTCTAGGGAAGTTTAAGTTTAATTGACAAATTTATAATTATTTTATTTTACTTCATCACCTTCAACTACATGACCATTACCATTAAGCATTTATCATACGTAGGTAACATAACATTTTACATTGCAATCATTGCATCTTCTTGAGCTTAGTCTTTTTCTCGGACTAACTAAAGAAACAAATAATACATAAGTGCTTCTTGTTCATTCACAATGATAGTAAACAATTAAGCCGAGCAAATTACCAGGTATTAAACTACAAAGGCAAAACATACTCACTTGGTAAGTGGAAAAAGCAAGTTTGATGTTGGTTGTTGCGAATTCATAGTGAAATTTTATAAGGTCGTCGGTCTGACGATTTTCTTCGATAAAAGGCTATGCTATGCTGCTATCCCAAACATCGCTCAAAATAAGAAATCGACAGAACAAAAATCTTAAGCATGATACTTATCTGCACTTGTATGAGTCATAGTCATAGGCACTAATACTCTACGAATTAACTCTTGTGTTCGATTTTATATAGATGCCCGGTAACATACAACTTCTGGTAAATAAATAACCGAATTAGTTGGCCATGCGTCAGGATTTTTAACCCTTCACCAAGATTGCATACGGTTTTGGCAAAATTCAGGGTTTTGAGAAATTACATCATTTAATCAAATATTTAATTGATACAGACTGAAATTATGTTTAAAAAGGGTCACTCACGTTTTTAGGTCATAATTGCACGGCATGTTTCGCTCTGGAGCGAAGAATTTTTTCACGAGCCGTAAGTGCCCCGGACAAATTATATACACACACACACATCATCAGCCTATGATAGTCCACTGCTGGACGTAGGCCTCTCCTATTAACTTCGCGTATAGACGCATTAGGAGGTAAATGCCCATAATCGCCACGCTGGGCAAGCGGATTGGCGATCGCAGTAATGTGTCCACTATGATGACGCTGCTGCCCATCATCATCTTTTATCAAATAATGGTCAGTGACACTTCAATCCCTTAGTCGACTCTTACGACACCCGCAGGAGGAGTTGGGGTGGTGACAAATGTATTCTTACTGCCGTCACCACACAAATTATATATGATGTTGGTATGTCCGAGTCTCACGGGATTATATTTAAAATATTTATGTTTTATTGACAGTATTGAACCTACACCGCATCGTGATGGCGCGTCAAACAAGCTACCCACACCAAATATTTGTTATAAGAAATGCCAGTACTTTTAGGATGATGTCAGAAATTTTATTAGGACGCTTAACGTTCCCATTTATGCCATGGCAACCCTAAGCCCGGTTGAAACGATACTGGCCGAAATGCTCGTTAAGCAGAATATACGAATGTATGCGAGCATATTTCATCCAAAACGTATTCTCAGCAATTACTCAGAAATTTAGCGAAGCAGTTATACTAAACGGTCTAGGAAATGTTTTAAAGATTGCGAGTAGGTACTGGCAGTATCCCAAATTCGGCAAGTCGAAGGATTACGTAATTGTACATATAATTACGGCGTCGTTACGTGAGAATTAATGAGGCACAATTTGGACGGACCCAAATGGCCCACCCAATCATAAACAGTTTAAGAGGATTCACAATTACATTGTTGAGGATTTTTGACTCCGACAAACGAGGTAACATGAAGCCCATCTAGTTTTAATCAACCGTGTTGTTAAAGTAGTAAATTATTGTTATTTTTACCTCTATACATAGATATATTTATAGATATATTTTGAGCAGGTAAATAAGATAAACACTACCATATCATCCGATGCCCGGGACAGACCGCTCAACGCTCGAGTAACACGTCTATTTCCAGAACAGGACGTGAACGGAAATTAATCAATCAGCTTTCAGTGCGAATACCGGCGCTCACCCACACCTATTCGAGTCAATCATTAAATAGGTTACGATTAGTACTATAGATAGATACCTCTTATATGTGATTTCGGAATTAGGCATAGCTGAAGGAATGCAAACATATTCATTTACCTTAAATTACTTTTAGGCAAACGGGCAGACGGGTCGCCACAGTAGCCATAACCGTTGCACATGCCCGTGGACATTAGACACCCGCGAGCGGGGTTAGAAGAGCCATTTAAAATGTGGCAACGACTAGTATCTATATTGTGATTGCAATAAACTTCTATTGATAAATAAGTATATTTTGATTACAATGACCAATGACTCTAAATTGACACTCGCGCCCTAATCCACTGATATCATCTAGTCGGCGTCAAAAATATAGTTAATGGTGAAAGCGGCAAAAATATGATTACAGGACTTTATTGCATTGACAATAAGCTAATTTTAATATATTTTTGGTACCTGAACGAAAATGATTATTTGACGTCGATAATTCGATATACATTCTAATCAATAGAAGGTAATTCAAAGCCATCGAACTTCTAAGACATTATTCACATAGGAATAGTATTCTGAATCAGCTGAACAGTCAAGTGCAAAAATAAGTATCGAATGAATCCGCTCATAAATATGTTACGACGTTCTTATTACACAGAATTAGAGTGCACTGGGACATATTTTTCAACCTTTTTGTGTAAATCTTATTTTGTCTTTGACTGAACACGCAAGTGAAAGGCACCATAAAAGTTAAATTAAAAAAGGTCAGTATACATTACATTTAACTGTATCCTTTCGCAGCTGGGGGACATGTAGCAGGAATTGCGGTTCGATGCGCGCCTCATCAGATGCCCCCTTTGAACGTCCAGCCACACGGACACCAATTTCACCTGCTCACTGGCGCATAAAGTGAAATGCTGTTCCACCTTCTCACCCACTACACGTGTTTCTGTTTTTTTTGTTAAAATGACATATTTGCATGACATGTATGCGCTTTTCCTGGAAGCTTTGTGAATAATATCATCGCGCTGTATATAAGGATCAACGTGATGATCGCATCCGACATCCCTCCCTTGAGTTACCGTTTTCATTCACAACAAAATTCAGAAGCTCAAATTAGACATGCAGGAAGTTTTATCAATTATAACTGACGTACAATAAATTCAATCGTTCGATCAAATGTCGCAATGCAATGAAAATTGCAAGCAGGTTCTCGCATAGTTTCAGCAATATGAGGCATTAACAAGCAATATGGGGCATACCTACGTTATCCACTTACGTATACTTCATACGTTATTTGGAAGATAATATTACAGTATATATCCTAATAATTGTATATTAATCGAATGAAGTCATAAATGTCTGCAATCCAACACTCGCAACTGATTTGGATATCTTTTTCATGGAATCCACATATTAGACAGTACATGGGCTAATAATATTAGAGTAATAATAGTCCAAGAAATTCCTCTAGTCAAGAGAGTTGCTAAGTGAGCAATTCTTTTTATTTTTGCCACTAAAATGAAATATGAAATTTTAGGTAAATTTTATACTATTTCTACTCAGAATCACAAGCCGATTCCATTTCCGTCGAAAAAAAAAAGTGTCCCATGATTTTTTTTCCTATTGTGTTACTATTTTCCATACACCTTCTATGGCGGTAACACAAGAGTATATATATTCGAAATATGTATGAAATTTTTGGGACAGTTTTTTTTTCGCCGGAAATGGAATCAGCTCGTGATTTTGAGCAGAAATAGTATAAAATTTACCCAAATTTTCATATTTAATTTTAGTGGCAAAAATAAAAAGAATTGCTCAAGTGAGGATGGAACATTTATATATCAAGTTATATTCGTAATTTAATAATACGGAATATTGATAGTGCCGAATTAGCGTCGAAAGATTAGACATTAGGCAAAATGAAATATCCGTGCTAAGGTTTCGTCTTCAGTCAGCGTATCACAGC
>JALPQI010006428.1:0-48309 GCA_025490895.1 Thaumatotibia leucotreta
AATTAAACTATTAAGGCACTGAGCTCTCGTTCATTCCTCGCGACTCGCGAGCGCGGCGCGTACTGACTGACGATCGTCGCAACGCCCGTAGCCGGTTGAGGTCAGTCTCGCGCTATGCTATGTCCAACATAGGTCCAACATATCGCTTTAGGTATCATCATCAGCATCATATCAGCCGAAAGACGTCCACTGCTGAACATAGGCCTCCCCCAAAGATTGTCACAATTACCGGCCCTGCGCCACCCGCATCCAGCGGACTCCTGTAACCTTCACCAGGTCATCGGTCTACCTTCCGGTACATGTGCGCCACTCGAGAACCTTTCCGACACATAGACACATGGGAATTTGACATGATTTTCGTCTTATCCATGTTCATCTTAAGACCAACTCGCTCGGAGTCTCTACTGAGGTCAACGAGCAAGTCCTCTAAGGTTTCAGCCAAGACTACTATTCTTCAGCGAAGTTAGTATACCGTTAAGTTAGTACCGAGATGCGACGTCGCACGAAAGTGCAAGACGTCGGAGACGTTGTTACCAAACTGAAGTGGAGTTGGGCAGGACATGTTGCCAGGCAGCGTGATGGCAGGTGGACCAGAATGGTAACGGATTGGTGGCCGCTTTCAGATGGGAGAAGCGCAGGGCGTCCGACCGCTCGATGAGTGGACGATATTCGAAAGAATACGAGTCACTTTTGGATGAGATTAGCTCCGGACCGGGACCAGTGGCGTACAAGAAGCAGTGGGCGAATAACGGCTGAATATGATGATGATGATTATGAAGTTAGTATACTGGACAGTTAATATTTAATAATTGTCACTTACTCGTACGTCGCTCTTCTGATTAGACCAAACGACATTCTACAAGGTCTAAATGCACCTTGACATTGACTTTTTTTTCAATCGCTTGAATGCCAATCCGCCGTCGACAGATGGAGCAGGACCTTAAGGGTGGGGCATAATTTGCCTCGAGGCACGTTTGTTTCGCACAAGGATGAATAGGAATGGCGAGAATAATTTTGAAGTGGATTTGAAACATCCATCAATGTCGACAGGCTTACAATTTCGAGTTTACGGAATGTGAAATTGGTGAGGGTTTTTCGTTAGGGAAATGCAAATGAGGGAGAAATAGGTGTAGGTATTGGACGGTTCGAATTGTGATATATTTTTAATGTTAGCGTTGTTTGTTTCGGGCATTTGTTGGATTCCTTTTTCGGCGTACGATGAGTGTATCATCATCATCAACAGCCTATATTGTTAACTTTGTAGACATATTAATCGAATGTATATTTGATAATTTTATTAGATTTTAGTATTTAAATATAAAATTGTAATTTAAAGTAATATTAAAACGCAATGTATATTGTTTAATGAATAAATGACTATGACTATGATAGTCCACTGCTGGACGTAGGCCTCTCCTATTAATGATGCTTATAAACGCATTAGGAGGTAAATGCCATGGGCAAGCGGATTGGCGATCGCAGTAATGTGTCCACTATGATGACGCTGCTGCCCATCATCAATCTTTTATCAAATTGACACTTCAATCCCTTAGTCGACTTTTACGATACCCGCAGGAGGAGTTGGGGTGGTGACAAATGTATTCTTACTGCCGTCACCACACGGCACGATGAGTGTATGTTTGACTTTTATTTAGAATTACAATAATGGGTGAATATATGAAAGTTTCTAAATGTCTCAATGTTATACTTCGTCATTTGTATAAGATATCGTGCCTCCATCGAATGACAAAGTAGCATTGTAACGAATAGTTTCGGCAAAAATGATGCCACCAAAATTAGGCGGTTGAAACGATCAGATATTCACCCAACAACTGATGGGAGTGAAAAGGGCAAAATTCTAAAATTCTATTCGTAACAATGTGCTTCTTTGTCATTTGAAGGAGGCACGGCGGTACCTTATACAAATTACGAAGTATAACACTGAGACGTTTAGAAACTTTGGTAAAAAGATGCCACCAAAATTAGGCGGTTGAAACGCTCAGATATTCACCCTGCTACACATATTTCGTTACACAAGAATGATTACGTTTATTTTTTTTCATAAAAGGCCTTTCGACCTATTATAATCTATCCTATCTGGCTCAATGTATCGCTCGTACAAGTATCACATTTACATACTGTATACCCATAACTGTCAGAATATCCGAAGCATCTTTCCAAATCCCTTCAATTCCTCAGATACCTACTACTGCGGAAATAAAGGTCGCATTGCCAATCGGGACCATTTAGTAAGGCAAGGGTTTCTATTAAAACACCCCTGTGTATTTAGTTTTGGGTTCGCAGGGGAGTTTTTAATGAGGGTCGACATAATCAATAATTTATATCAGTTGATTGACATTTAAAGTAGTGAAATGTCGCTTTGAAGGGTAGTTTAATATTTCATAACTTGGTTTTCGAGTTTAAAGATGACGGGTCCTTTAGGGAATCCTAATAATTATAAACTTCTTTGAGTTGATTCAGCAAATTGACGGCGCAAGACTGGTAGATTTATTGTGAGAATAAAAATAGTGGGTTGGGTCAAAATTATTTTCGTTGTCTTGTTTCATACCACTCTATTACGCTTTTAGTTACTGTTTTGACAAAGTAAATAAATAAATCCGGTGCACTTGTATTTCTTTTTCACGCTAGATTTTAATCCTTACATAATAAATTGAAAACAAAAAGTCGTCTTATTCAAAAATCACCACGAGAATGAAAATAATTTTGACCCGGTTAAGAAAGCAGCTACTTACAGAATTAGATGATAAATGGATGCTACGTACAAAGTAAAGTGTAAAGGAACAACAAAAATAAAAACAACTGTCACTTTTCACACGACTCCAAGGTTTTGTCATTTTCCACGGAAAGAGCAAAATGTTTTATTATTTCTCGTGCAAATACTCGTCAAAAGACTAAAACAAGACAAAGAGAAGTCCCAAGCTCGAAAACTACGTAAGGTCCTAACCGCCCGGTATTTTCAACTAAAAACCGTCGTTTTGTGTTGTCCTTTTCCTTTTAAAGAAAGTCAGACCCTTATTTTCTTGCACAAAAAGGCCATTTTACAAAACTATCCCGTCTTCCGTCATACAAAAATGAAAAATGCATGCGTTGTAGGTATGCGTCTTTAACGAAGCACGTAAACTATTACAGTAGATATCTTCACACTGAATAACTATTTTGACTTAAAAAGAAAGCATTTTTTATTAATAAATTACTTATTCAAGTGACTTACGCGACCAAATATCTATTAGCGAAGAAAATAATTACATGAAAATCTGCTGAATGACTAATATAAACCATTTTCTATACAAGCACGTATCAACCTGCGATCCTCAAAATGCTTTTTATTTGTTAAAAGGAAAATATCCACTTTTTTTCTGATAACTTCAACTTTGTGTAATCTTATTTGGAACATCAAAAGATCAGCATAAAAGAAATAAACCATAGCACAAAATTTGTGGCAGATATTTTGTTCTTAGCCTTCATTCATAAAAAAAAACCTTCAATATGTAGTAATAATAGTACATTTTGTATTAAAGGGTGGTAAATAAGAAATTGTGAACGAGTGTGAAAGTAAAGCCCGCGCCTTCGGCTTTACTTCACACGAGTTTATAATTACCGCCCGTGGCACACACAATGTTTTTCATCACACCTGTGAAGCAAAAAACTACTCTAAAATGTCTAAATCATTTATCAAAATCAGAGATGACTTAATTTTATAATTTTTATAACAGAAATGCCGGCGCGCTGCGCGCCACCACCCGCCTGCGTGGCGAATGTTGTATGAAAATCCTTGATTGCCCTAGGGCGTAACGGCGCATCTACGGCGCGCATTGGCGCACTTACCGAACAGGGTGCTTAGCCAAGTTGTCAATCGCTAGCGCTTGCTAGCGCATCGTAGTTTTCCCTCTTTGGCGCACTAATAGGAAGAAGTGACAGAAAGGGAAAACTACGATACGCTAGCAAGCGCTAGCGATTGGCAACTTGGCTAAGCATCCTGGTGTGAAAAACTTTAACAAGACTCTTTTACTTAATTTATACAGTACACAACCTACTTTTAAACATTTATTTTATTATGAAACTAAAGATCGCACGAATTGACAACATTCGCATTTCGCAATGCATGGTTAAGGCTCCAAAATTTAAAAGATGATTGATTTCTAGATTTAACTTTAAATCCTGGAAGCTTTAACGAATACCATACATCTTCAAAACTCTGAATCTACTTTCAAGAAATTAATCATCATCATCGCTGTTAAAATGTAAACATCATCCCAGATCACTTAAGTAACGTCTGAAAGGAGGCCGTGTGGTGACAGCCCACTGCTTCCTGGTGACTTATCCTATTAGGAGATAAATGTCCATGATCACCACTCCAGGCAAGCGGATTGGCGATCGCAGTAATGTGTCCACTATGATGATGCAGCTGCCCATCACCTATCTTCTATCAAAGAATGGTCAGTGACACTTCAATCCCTTTGTCGCCTCTTACGGCACCCATGGGAAGAGTTGGGGGTGATGACCAGGGTTCGGATATCTCGTAGCACGGTAAGATGTTAGAGAATTTTAGGAGTCAATTTTAACATAAAAGTCAACTCATACTCATACTCACATACTCATTCCAAAAGTTGATTATAAACGAAATAAATCTAACATGGAATTGAGAGTATAAGTTGACTTTTATGTTAAAATCTGACTCCGTGGTTCTCTAACGTCTTACCGTGCTACGAGATATCCGAACCCTGGTGATGACAAAATGTATTCTTACTGACATCACCACAAGGCCACATTTCATTAGGTATATGATAATAATATGTATTATTTATTTTATGAGTTCTGCAGTTATATCCACATTACTGCAAACAATGACGCCAATTCATCCGATTTCTGTTTATGAAAGATTGTATTTAAGTTCTCAAATTTAGAGGTAAGTTCACTGAAAGCGTGGGCAGCATCAAGATTATTTCGCGGTCAGTGACCTCCCCAGTCTGGCAGGCGCCTAATTCTTATTTGAATATAGATTTTCAGCAAGCTGACGTTGAATACATAAGTAGGTATGATTTATTAAATACACTGCGCGAAATCGCTGTTTTTTAACGAACTCTTTTAAGTTAGTGCCTATATTTTGTGGAACTGCTCACACTGTTTTAGGCGAGAAGTGTCATTTTACGTCAGGTCCAAAACTTCGGAGGGCCATCTATACGAAAAAACGTCGTACGAGACACGTGCAAAAACAAAATTCGTAACTAGTCTCGATTTAAAGCACTTATTATACAACACACTATTGGTCGTGTTTTAAAACATCGCCACTTGTTTCGAATTTCATGTTATTCGCACTTGTGTCCTAATGTACTATTTTAAATATTAGATGCCATATACCAACGCCGGAGGTGGGATTCGAGCCCACGGTCTCATCAGCTTGAATTTTGCGGCTGATGCCGAAACCACTCGGTCACTCCATCTGCCCTTCTGTGTTTGTATATTTCGGTATTTTCCTTTGGTATGTAACATCTAATATTTAAGTTCCTATATTTATATTAATTTTCCATCGTGATATATGTATATCGTGTGGCCTTTTCCTTAACAACATGACAAAAACGATGTTTATTTGATTGAAGTGCGCAGTCCTTGGTTTTCCTGACTTTTATGCTCTCGATGAGTTCATAGCGTCTTACCGGTAGGCTTATGATGGTCGGGTGTTTATCATTTGTCGTTACTCGTGTTACGTTCTAACAAGTATGAACCCAAAAGTACTAAAGAAACGCGTAGCATTAATGCCTAATTAACGGTAAAAGGGGATCCATAATAAGGCACCAGGTGTCCAAGCACTTAGCATCTTCTTGTCTCTTGAGTTGTATCTAAGTAACACATCGTCAGCCTATATCAGTCCACTCCTGGATGTAGGCCTCTCCTATTAACTATGCGAATAGGGCTTTAGGAAGTAAATGCCCATAATCGTCCCGCTGGGCAGCTGGCTCAGCTTGGGTTGGCGATCGCAGTACTGTGTCCACTCCACTGTGATGACGCTGCTGCCCATCATCATCAATAATTTATCTTCAATAAATAAATGGTCAATGATACTTCACGTCCCTTAGTCGACTCTTACGACACACATGAGAAGATTTGGGGTCGTGACAAATGTATTCTTACTGCCATCGCCACACGGTATCTAAGTATGTGTGGATTCAGAAATGACCTTTTGTTGTGTCCATAATAGCGTTTATAATTTAATTCTCTTACGATCACATTTTAAATTTCAAAAATTCGATTCGAATTGTGTAGTTCTTTCGCTTAAAACACGGCTAAATATTTCGCTGGTGCACTTAAAAAAAAAGATTCACTGAGTTGACGAAAAAAGTGGCAAGAAATCCAATCGGCTCAATAGGTTCTTCCTCAACACCCTTTGATAAACCAATTATTAAAAATAAAGCTGGTACCAAATGCTTAAAAAAAAGAAGTGTGCAGAGGACTTTCTTTGCAGAAATTGGTACACTGAAACGCCACGCATCTACACAATACCACAATCTACGGAGCTATTCCGGTCACGCACCGCGAAGGTTTCGCGGCGTGAGAAATAACGCGACAGATAAACAGCTTTAGATTTGTTTTCGTTACGTCACGTTTCAGTTCTGTTGCGGTTTGGGGTGATAAATGGCGGGCACTTAGCCATGGCGTCAGAATAGGACGCGAAATATGTGCTAATAAATTTTAGCGTAAGTTAAGTAAAAATAATTATACTTGATTTATCAGATCGTTTAAATTGCGACCGAGCTAATTTCAAAAACTTAAGAGTATACTCTTATTAGTTTTCATTGATATCAACGCTATCCAGTACTCTCATGATGGTTCCTTTTTAGGGTACCGTAGTAAACAAGGAACCCTATAGTTTCGCCATATCCGTCTGTCTGTCCGCAGCATAGCTAATAAGTGATCGTTAGTACTGGAAATCTACAAATTGAGAATAAGGGTCTCAAAAGTTTATTTTTCCAAAGTCTATACTTTCGGAGATAATCGCTCTAGAATAAAAATTGTGCCCCCTCCCCCAACTTTTGATCCATGGGTCCAAAAAATATGAAAAAAACCAGAAATGTCGGGCTTAAAGAATACTTTCAAATTAAACTATTTCGAACATAATCGGTCCAGCCGTTTTTGAATAACTACGGAACATGGAATGTATCGGTGGACTTTTTCGTGGAATGCACCGATTACTTCCTAATGCGTCCATATCCAGAAACATAATAAGAAAGGCCTGCGTCATGGCGTCGGTTTCTCAAAAGCTTGTAACTTGTAATACAAGTGGAAGTCTCTTTTTAATGTCATTAATTAGATAAGGACTTCCGCTTGTATTACAAGTTACAAGCTTTTCAGAAATAGGGAGAATAGGACTGAAAAACGCATTTATTTTTGAGATAATTACAAGCAGACGACATTTAAACATACCTATTCTCATGAATGGCCGTGTGGTGACGACAGTAAGAATACATTTGTCACCACCCCAACTCCTCCTGCGGTTGTCGTAAGAGTCGACTAAGGGATTAAAACATCACTGACCATTCTACAAGATTGATGATGGGCAGCAGCGTCATCATAGTGGACACATTACTGCGATCGCCAATCCGTTTGCCCAGCGTGGCGATTATGGGCATTTACCTCCTAATGTGTCTATACGCATACCTAGTTAATAGGAGAGGCCTACGTCCAGCAGTGGACTAACATAGGCTGATGATGATGATGACTCTCATGAATGAGCAAAATTCCCATATTGAATATTTAGTCCCAGTTAATAATTCCACGCTCGACGCTGCGGTCGGACGTGACTATCGTTTTCCGACCAGTCCAGGAATTAATAACCGCACAAGGCAAATATTTGTGCGCATGATATGCAGATAATAAATTCGTTATTAAACTATATTAATACTCTTTCGATAATTTCAATAATATCATCCTCTCCTGTACGCCACTGTTCACAGTCCTGAGCTAGCCTCCTTCAAAAGTGACCCGCACTCTTTCGAATATCTTCTTCCGTTTGAAAGCAGCCACCTATCCGTTAACATTTTGGTCCACCTGCCATCACGCTGCCTGTCCTGTCCAACTTCACTTCAGTTTGGTAATAACGTCTCTGACGGAATATAATGGAATATTCATTTACACTTCAATGCCTAAGTCAACTCTTATGACACCCACGGGAAGATTGTCTTACTATAGGACGCCGCGTGATCATCACCACAGGTACTAAATTTCTTTTGCACTTCTTCGCACTACGTGTAATACCTATTGTCAATCCTCAGAATGTATGGTGGCTAATTTACGAGTACAGACCCTGATTATTTCAATAGCCTTTTTATATCCTCCCTAGTTTACATATGTATGTAAACTACTTAAGGAATACATGTGGGGGGGTATATTAAATAATCGGCAAAGGTAAGTGTATCGATCAGCCACGAAAAGCGCTGAGTACGTGGGTTGGAATCCACAGGTACAGTCGAGTGCATTAATATATAGACACATTTGTAAGGGATCAGTATGGAGGAGTGTATATATATTAATGCCCTTGACTGTACATCAAAATCCTGTTTGAGGTCCAAACAGGACTTTGATGTACTTTGACCTCCAATATTTATGATTTATTTATATGTAAGTACTTTAATAAAATAATATTATTTGTTCCACAAACATTTAAGTCATCAATTCTTACGTCTATAGAAATCAGATACTTAATTGTGTTCACGTAAAACGTGCTGGTCAACGATTTCGAGTGTAGCGATAACTAAATATGCACCCTCACTGCCATTGGTCGGAATTAATTTGAATACGTGCTTTTCAGCAAATACTGATATTGCAAATTCCACGTTTCCATGATATCGCTTGTTCAAAGGATTTATTTGTTTCATTGCGAATCTAGGAATCCACGCAAAATATTACCATTTACCGCTTTGATCAGTCATACTCGTACATATGTTTTTAATACCAAGTGACAATCAATGCAGCTTTAAATGATATTCGTTTTTACATATCATATAATGAATATAATGATTAAACCGCAATAATCATTATACGGTTCGACATACATACTTGGCATCGGCTTAAAATATGTGTTCATAATACCTCTCTCTTTACAAATAAGAGCCATAATATTCAGTGTACAAAGTATGTCTATTAATTTAGCTCAAAATCCCATTCTAAGGTACAATAAACTCATTTTTAACCGAATTAAAAAAAAAATGTTGTAATCCAGTACAGGTGTAACCCAGACAATATATGCTCCCGTTGGCACTAAGTAGGTAAGTAGGGGTCTGATAATGGGATCTTGGATAAATTGCTAGAAGTCGGTTTTTAATTTGATTATACTAAGCCCACGCAGTGCACACTGACAATGACTTAATAAAACACTTTTGCCTTTTAAATGGAAATTATTCCTTAAAATTAACTAATTATGTTGACTCAACTTTCAGTCCCGATAGTTGTTTTAGCGAATGGTTTAATAGCGAAGAGTTTTGACCAACAACACCTTAAGAGACTCGCTAGGTGACTGAATCCAGACTGAATCAGGTCAGATGAAGGCAGTAATCTTGAATACGGATAGTCCGTGGCAGCTTAGACCACCCCGTTGCCGGCGGCACCCTAGGCTAGGTATTTTATAATGTGTTTATATTTTGTACTGTTTTTGTTTGTTTTATTGTATTTTAATGTGATAACAATATTAGCCTTAGAATAAAGATGTTACACAAGTAAAATAAAACAACGATACAACACAGACTTCCAATTTCTGTATTCCACCTCACAGCCTAACCGCAATGCAGCAAGTAATAAATAACATTGCACTAAACATACTGAAATATAACACTATTTATGCAAAGCATTAGCCGGCTCACCCGCTCACCCGGTCTTAGCATTTCGGTCACGATTGCGCCCCGCACGGGTATTGATTTGTGCACATTAATAAGTAAAATAGTTGATGGCGGTACTATCGATAAATAATGCAGTGTACGAATTATTGAGGGTCTGGAAAGCAGGGGTCCGATATGTTCTAATTATTGGATGTTTTGGTTTCGGCTTAGTACTTTAGTTTTGGATTTATGGGTAAAACCCACGGGTGGCTTGAAAGAGCATTACAGATATCGTCATCAGATCTCAAGGTGCGTTTAAACCAAAAGAGCATTCGCTGTTCTAGCGCCCGTTCTAAGAAATCAACCAATCACGTTTTGTGTACCGATCGAATTTCGTAGAGTGGGAGGTTAGAACAGCGAATGCTCTTTTAGTTTAACCGCACCTTCAGTCCACTGCTGGACGAATGCCTCTACTATTAACTATGCGTAATGTACGCATTTGGAGGTAAATTACCATAATCTCCACGCTGGGCAAGCGGATTGGCCAACGTAGTAATGTGTACACTATGATGACACTGCTGCCCATTATGAATCTTCTATCATCGAATGATCACTGACACTTCAATCTCTTAGTCGACTCTTACGATACGACACCCGCGAGAAGAGTTGGAGTAATGACAAATGTAGTCCTACTGCCGTCACCACACAGCTAGATATATTATATTAGTAGGTATCATACGAATACATTATAAATAGTAGATAGATGTCATATACCAAGGAAAAAGACCTAGAACACTAGCACACACATAAGAAAAAACTAATAATTAATTGATGGCGGTTTGTGACATTTCGAAAAAGGTTGATTATCTCTGAAACTAATCGGAATCCAGCAAAAGACTAAATATGGCCAGGGATTCAGCATTAAAATCTTTTGGAATGCTCGCGAGCAACCTGTATATAATTTTCTATAAACTAGCAGTATTTACAAATATTATATTTAATTAAATATCCCTGCCATTAATCCTTTTTAAAGTAGATCCCAACATCAAATGCAGATTTTTCCACGTAGTTCTCATTATTAAATTCATATTATGAGTACAATTTATTTTAAAACATATTTCGGTCGTTTTAACGTTGCAATATTTTTTATGTTAACCAAAACGTCACATTTGTATAGGAGAATTAAATACGTTATGTCCTTATGGATTTGATAGGGTTAATAAATGAACGTCGAAAACATAAGTTGATTTATCGGTAATGAGTGCATCAGTAATTATGGATAATGTATTAATTTCATGGTGAAATAATGAAAACTATAAGTAGAATTAATAGCAAATAATGATTTCATAAATTCAAAGAGAATCACAGTTTGGAGAATATTATAATAATATATTATGTCGCATTTAAAAATATCACTTGCACGTGCTTTAAAACAGCCGCTAATAATTGTCTGTCCTTTTTGCTCTTATGGACACATTGTTAAGACCGACAGGGACAAGGGGCTTGTTAAGTTACTAAACGTTTATGAATAAGGGGGTAAGTTACTAACAATAAAACGAACATTTAACACAATCATTCCATGATATTTATATGTTTATTTAATACTGACTTAAAAAGAAAATTCCCTAATTATTGACCACCCGATATTTCGGCATTGTTGCAAATGACGGAGTAACTGACGAATTATTTTATTTATTTATTATTTATATACTGGATTATGCCCAGGATCGCGTAAAGTGGAGGAAATGTAGCAGAAAAGGGACCCAGGCAAAGGCCGGGATAACGCTAGTAGAAGAAGAAGATTATTTATATACTGGCCTTTGCGTGTCTATTTCAGACGATTTTACGTGTAATTGTCTTGAAGACATCGCTTTTGGTGGCTAACTAGACCTATGTGAGAGCGGCAAACTTTGGCACAAGATCTTTTCCCTTCTGCCTGCTAAGGATGCGAACCAGGACCTTATAATGTTAATGGGAAATTTTTTATTATGTTCTTGTATTTCAAATTTGGATTTTTTTTCTTTCAGAATCGCGAGCTCTTTCGATCCTCATTAGCAGAAAAAAGTGTGTCGAAAATTTCATAGAGTTTTTTTTATCTTCCACTCAGTTACGGTCTCGACCTAAATGCGTTTATACGCATAGTTAATAAGAGAAGCCTACGTCCAGCAGAGGACTACCACAGGCTGATGATGCTGAGTTACGTTCGAAGAAAGTGTATGAAAAATAGTAACGAAATAGTTTTTTTTGGGACACTTTTTTATTTCTATCAGGATCGATAGAAAAAAAAGAGAATGATTCTGAGCAGAAAAATTGTAAAAAGTCCAATTTTGGAAAATTTAATAAAAACTACAACAAAATAAAAATCCGCCCAAATTCCAACAAGATCATACTAATAACTAACGTGAGACTCAAACATATTTAAATATTAATCAAACGGGTTACTCACATAATTTAAGTCGATAATTGCTCGACATGTTTCGATCCATTTAGAGGATCCTCATCATGGATCGAAACATGTCGAGCAATTATTGACTTTTACGTGAGTATGAGTAACCCGTTAGATAAATATTTAAAACCTGCTAATAATATAAACTAACCATGTTTGCTTAGGTACTTCTAAAATTCCGTATGTATAAAATTCTAAACCGAAAAGTTAAATGTCACGCCAACCCAACTGTGAGTAATCATAACTTACAAGTAATAAGACCGCTCGCTTCTCTTAAGCTGTCTCGCGGGCGTACTTCCAGTACCCCCGCTGTCGCCCTGATATATTGTCTGTGACTAGCTTCTGATTTAGAACATGGCGACTTGTAGTTTGTAGTTGCCAACGAATGGAATTATGTATAGAACTATCCTATAATACAGTTTATATAGCGAACGGAACATGCTACTGTTTATAAGTATTATAAACAGTAGCATGTTCCGTTCGCTCCGTAGGTTCCCACCACGATATTCGAATGAGTGCATGTTTTTGTGTGCGCATTTTTGGATGAGGTTAGCACAGGACTGGGACAGTGGCGTACAGGAAGAGAGACCTATGCTCTGCAGTGGGTGATAAACGACTGAAAATTGTAATGATGATGATGATGAATGTACCGAAGAGAAGTTTCCAAAATTGGAAATGTTCCCATGGAAAGTTCTTAGTATTGTTTTTTGCACATGTATTTATATTCTATCCAGATTGAAAGCTTGTCGCGCAATATTTTTGACCAAGACTGCGACAAGATTTTAATTTGGAAAGAATAATTATAAATAAACTGCTTATGGATGATGTTTGTTTATACATATATCATACTTTTGCTGACACATCTATTGATCAGCTAAACTCAACCCTTTTGTGGTTCGTTACTGGTAAGATTTAAAAACCATGGATTTTAAGAATGTCATTGTTTATTTTCTTCTTTTTGGTTCATTATAAAAGCTTGTATTTAAAAAAAAATACCTTTAATTTATTATCACGTACATTACACATCTGCATCTGCAGGTAAAAGTTAGTGAGAATAAATTTATGGTTTTTTTTGTGACATCCTTTCAACTCACCGAAAAATAGTCCGGTCTTACCCGGGTGTACAGTCAGGGGCATAAATATAAATCGACTATCGACTTAAATTACGTGAGTAACCCGTGTGATAAATATTTAAATAGGCATAAATATATATACGATTTTAAACCTTATGCTCCAGACATAAGTAAAAAAGTGTACAGATATTTTTGCCCTTGACTGTACCTTACCATTCGAATAGAAACAACGATATTTCTTGAGGAGGCATTAGTTAGATAATTAATTTAGACTTTGAAAACAGTCTCGCAAATTCAATTTGTTGAAAGTTGAAACAAAGCGTTTTCTGGTAAATACAATAGATAATTGATATTCATTAACTTATTCTGAATGAGAATTTAGGAAGTTTTTAGGTAGGTAGGTACGTCGAATAATTTTGGAACATTTCTAATTAATTAACTTTTCAAAACTGACAAAAGTTGTGAAAATTAAAGTTATCGAAATGTAATGATAGAAATAAACTGAATGGATCAGTTAAGACACCGTTTTTAGGGTGGCCAAAATGGAAAAAACGGAATGGGTATCGTTGAATAGAACTTTAAAAAATAAGGGTCCCAAAAGATAGTGCTCTCTTCACTAGGTCATCAGTCCCGCCAAAAGGTGGACTGATGACCTAGTGAAGGTCGCAGGAGTCCGCTGGATGCGGGTGGCGCAGGACCGGCCATTGTGGCAATCTTTGGGGAAGGCTTATGTTCAGCAGTGGGCATCTTTCGTCTGATATGATGATGATAATCATGCTTTTATTCGAATTGATTACGTAGGTAGATGGTGTGCAAAATTTAGGTTCATAGGGCCCAAAGCGCACGCAAATTAGTTATTTGCTGACACATCTGGATAACGTAACTAAAAACCAAAGAGCTTGCGATTTTGTCGTATAGTATCAGCAATGCGACATAGCTAGAACTTTGACATCAAAAATAAGTCACAGCTTCCTATCATCAAAACAATTCACTCGATTCCCTCAAAACAAATAAAACACGATCAAGAAAGAACCGCTTACGAAACTGTTATCAAAATGGCCCATAACATTCCTTTAAGTTATTATTATTGTACTTGAACTTCAGTTGGAAGCTAGCCAGCTAACTTGACAACTGCTGAACTAAGTTGCTGGGCAAAAGTATAATATGAATATGGACTTTTATATCGTACGACCCGATTTTGGAAGTAGGATGCCGCACCAAGGCTACGAACAAATAAAACATGGAAGCCGCACGCCAAACTAAATTGCCATTCAAAAACGGTTCTGAATTTTAGTACAGATGTAGTGAGAAATGACTTGCCTTCGGAAACGTTCGTCAACGTCATGCTGTTTCAGTCTATCTCACTGAGACTGACAGTAATAGCTGTCATGCTACTTCAGTCAGACTCGGTGACACTGCCTGAAACAGCATGTGTTTACGAACGTTTCCGAAGGCAAGTAATTTCTCACTACACCTGTAAACATGTGTCACACCCTCTTCAAAGCATCAGGGTAATGAATTTCAGTATCAACCTATAAAGACTAAACAGCAATTTAAAAGTAGTTGTGATTGGTCCATCAAAGTTTTGATTGGCTAATTTAATTTTGCATTTGTCAAAGGTTTTGCGCTGAACTATGCGCGGTGTTAAGAAAAGCTCTATGTTCTGCCCATCTTGGCACAATTGAACAATTGTTCTTGGGGACATTTTTGAGCTGGCGATAGATGTCCATGTTTGGTCGCAGCACCAAGGTATGTATATCTAACAAGTCTATCAGCCGAAAGATGTCCATTGCTGAATTTAGGCCTCCCCGGGTCTATATCGGGTGGCGTATTTTTTTATTTCGAAAAAATTGTCGTATAACAACGTGGCACAAACATTTTTGCTCATTTTTTTTCCCGAAATTGTTTATCCGATCTTGGTTGTTCCCAAAAATAGTTTATCCTAATGATTTTGGTGGCTAATAAGGTAAGGGGTTTAATGTGTGCCGAATAATAATTGTGCATAATTTTGATGTTCCTCCTATTTAATGTACCTACTAAAAGTAATTTTAGGATCCTAGGTCTGGTTCGTACCTGGTCCAACGTATATCTTTGGCAGTCCAGCGCGACAAGGCAGAGAGTATTTTTGGAACCTTTGGGCCAGGTGCTTGCCAAGCGTAGGAAATTGTTTGGCGGTTTTTTTTCTTGTTTTTATTATTATTTTTATTTGATGACGAAGCTTGTTACGGATTATTTAATTGTCAGTATACGCATGATCTTTTGACAAAAACCGTGGTGAATGATTTGATGTGTAATTGGTGATTTTTTTCCCAATAAAATTTGAGCAGGTAACGAATAAAAAAATATATATATGAGGCCATCCGAAGCAAAATCAAAGTAACCGTTACTTTGGTTTTGCTTCGAATGGCCTCATTTCTTATACAAATCTCATATTCTTAGAGAAAGGTTAAGGTTGTTCACCTTGAAGGAATGATACAAATGTCGCTAGTGATGACTGTGACGTAACACAAAAATACAAAAAGGCACAACCAGTTTACTAATTTAGCTTCCCGTGCTACTATCGTGTGTTCTAATGTGAAAACGCTCTTACGGCACGAAATAAAATGAGCCAGTCAGTCAACCGCAAATGGTAGCACAGAAGTTTCAGCTCGGTTTTTAGATCTCCCATAAGCATACAGTTTATGTTCCTGGTGAAACTTTTTAATTCAATAGAACGAGACTGTTTCGAAAGTTTGGCGTTAGTCGTGTTTGTTTATAAAATAATGGGGGATTTAAGGTGATTTTGAGGTCTGATGCAAAATGGCAAAAAGTAATATAGATGAATATTTTTTCCCATGAAATTAACATGAGATACGCCAAAAAAATATCTGGCAACGCAGCCATGATACCAATCGCAACGAACACAAATGCAACATAATCGAAATGCAACTGTCTTTGTCGCACTAATTAATAATAAAGAGTGATTGAGAGAGAAAACTATCTATCAGTATCACGGCTACGCACTTTGAGCTTATATTTAACTACTTTTAAGTTAGCGAATCTCGAAACTAGATTGGCCTTTAACTAATATTTTTGCAATTTTGTTGTCGTTCAAAGGTTAAAGTTGTTGTCACTTTTTGTAGTTTGATTTGTCGATTAATAATATAATCTTAAACAAGACGGAAATACCCAGCTTTATGAGCAACCACAAGGTATAAATCTGCTACTAATACTACTTAGTGAATTTGACAGTTTTTTTGATCAAACCACATCAAACGTAAGCTGAAAGTGTCTCAAGCAAAATTTTGTAATCAATAGTTTGAGGTTTAGCTACATTATTTTGCATTATGGAGAATTGTCACAAAATCACATTAATTTTACTCATTAATGAGTGTGATGTTTTATGTTCCCAAGATTATTTCCCATTTGAATAAAACAATTTCAATAAATTACGTCGCGTGACCATGAGTGCTAAAGACAGAATTGTCGGAATGAACTGAAAATAGTTGATGATAATCGTTTAGATTGTATTTTCAACAGAAGTCAATGTTATCTTCAGTGGTTATATGCATATTATAGTAACGAAGCGTAAAGTGATAGTTTTATTGTTAATGTGTATAAAGCGTTACTAGCACAAGTATGGCGCGGCAGCCCCTTACGCACGCATTGGACTACCTGGGGCCCATTTCTCGAAAGCTTGTAACTTGTAATACAAGCGGAAGTCCTTATCCAATTAATAGTGTCAAAAAGAGACTTCCACTTGTATTACAAGTTACAAGCTTTTGAGAAATGGGCCCCAGGGGCCCGTTTCTCGAACGCTTGTAACTTGTAATACAAGTGAAAGTCTTTGTAACTCTTTTAATTAGATCAGAGGCCCTTTTCTCAAATGCTTGTAACTTGTAATACAAGTGGAAGTCTCTTTTTAACATCATTAATAAGATAAGGAATTCCACTTGTATTACAAGTTACAAGCTTTCGAGAAATAGGCCCCAGCCCTGCCAGAGCCTTATTTCTCAAAAAGCCTTAAATCTAATTGTATTAAAAAAAGACTTCGACTTGTTAACAAATTACAAATTATTGAAAATCAGGCCCACGTGCCACTTTATTAATTAATTGATGAATAAATCTCTATCTTTGTAAACAGTCTTTCTCGCCTGCGAGTATCTATATAATACATTTTCGCTAAGAATATTCTAAAACTGGCAAGAAGTTACGCAGGATCGAGACAGATGGCGTGCTTCCGTTTCAGAAGCCCCTGAGAGACTTTGGGTCCCTGAGCCCAATTTAGTTAGTTAAGAATATTCTAAGGCTTAGCCACTTATCATCAGACGACCATAAATATGCTTGCTTAAATAGAATTTCAACCGATAGAACTTGTAAAATAAAACGATTACTTCGCATTGTTCAGTACACAAAATAGCGACATTAAATATATCCTCAAATACCATTCTCCGATGACACAATAGGATCTAAAATTAGTACAATTCAATTAAATGAATATTACATTTATTTGTCGGAAATCCTGACAAAGCCAGTATCCAGTTATTACCAGGTAGTCAGGATGAGCCCAGATTAATTCGGAATGTTGAAATAGTTGGAACAATCTGTCACAAACTATTTTCATCAACTGTGGGACCGATTGCAATTAAATTTGTCCTGGAACGGCTTGCGCACTTTCAGAGTTTTTTTTGTTGAAGAGAGAGCATCTCTTTGTGTATTTACCTATGAATCGACTTGAAAAAAAGAGTAGGTTTTCAATTCGACTGATGTGGGTACTGCTTTCGCTGTTGCGATTGTGATTTCGTCTGCCTACGTAAAATCTATCGTACTGTATCTTAAATTATTTCCGAACCCGATTTCATAGGAAACCTAGGTTAGGCATAAAACATTAAAAGGCAGACTTAATTTCGCATTTATATTATAACACCGTATTGGGAAGCTGAAGTGGCAGTGGGCTGGCCAAATTAGCCATAGAACCGACAACCGTTGGGGTAAACGAGTTCTTAAGTGGAGACTGCGTCTCGGCAAGCGTAGTGTAGGACGCCCTTAGGCTAGGTGCAGCGACGATTTGCGGATGGCTGGCAGGAGCTGGAAGCGAGCAGCCGAAGATCGAGAACAGTGGTGTGAAATTGGAAAGGCCTGTGTCCAGCAGCGAACTGCGATAGGCTGATGATGATAATGATGATTATAACATTAACATGGATAGGGATGTTACAATACAGAACAAAACGAAGTCATGAATACCTTGTGTAGTAACGAATGTGCAGCTCCTACATGTTTTTCCTCTATCTTTATTACAAATTTTGAGGTTAATGCATTTTAGTATAACTTACTAGTAAACCCGGTCCATAAAATACAGCTTATGCTAGTTTAAGGGCTGGAAGTATCATTTAAATTGTACAGCTTGGTCTCCTAGATATTATGCACCCATCAACTAGCCTAGCAATATGTTCGGTTGCGGAGGGGACAGGACCCTGAGATACAGGATGACCTAGTTTAGGTGTCCGAGGCTCATCGCCATCGACCACCCCAAGTGTCCAGTGCAATATACTATTGTATTTTGTATTGGTTATATGTGGTATAGCGATCAAATATGTATGAGTTAATTTACTTATAATTTTTCTAATAAAATTCATTTTAAATATGTTCATGTTTTTGTAACAAATTGTAAATACAACATTTAATTTGTATGTTTTGGCGTGCATATAATATTGTAATATTTATAATAAATATTAATGACTGCCAGCCGTTCTATTTACAAAGTCAAACTAAACTTTAGGTCACAATTTATTTTATCTCAAAAGCGAGAAACTTTCATAAAATTCAAAGAAATTCTTTTCTACAAGCAATTGCAAAGTTCAATAGCTAGAACATTACTATAGAAAAGTATTTGTAAGCAGACGCTCAAAGCTTTTCGTTATTTTTGTGTGTAAATACAGAATCATCAAATATTTATCACTTACCGTAAACATTTACATAAAAGGAAGGAAAGTATTTATACATGTGTACACACTATTATAATAATATACTGATTTGATGCCACATCAACTCGGCTGCCCAAAGTTGAAGTCAAGTATGTCCATTTTTTTCAGTTTTTGTTTTTTTGCATATTTTGAAAAAGGAACCGAAAACGCATTTTTCTGCATCAAAAATTTTCTTCTAAACCCCTTATTTTTGAAGTTATAGACAAGAAATGTTTTCAGCTTTGTCGAATTTCCCTTAGCATCTACGCTAAAACCAAGCATTTGGTCCAGATCCAAGCTGGAAAGCAGTATCTCTAAATGAGATAAGTACTTGAAATTCAAATTGTCTCTGTAGATGCTTGATTTCAGCGTTTGGCTTTTAAACTAACCAGACGTTTATACGTATATTTTAAGATTTTTAAGTAAAAGCGGAAGTCATTTGCGTCCTGTCTGTGTGTCCGTCTGTATGTAACAGCGGTTTCTGTTGTAACTGTTTAGCGTACGTTTATGAAATTTCAGCTCAAGGTATATATTGTGTGTTGCTACTGAGTTTTGAATATAAATTGCAAAATAACATTATTTAAGGGGGGGCATCCCATACATGTATCTAAATGTTAAAAATTTTTTTTTATCCAAATGTTAATTTGTAATACATCATATGATAGGTTTTTTAAAATAAGTTTATGGTTTCTTTACCAATAATTTGATTAATGGAATACTTTCAGAAATAATAGTCCAGAAAGTCTAAAAAAATGTGTCTACACCCCTTAATTTTTTATCGGCAGGTCTAAAAAATATGAAAAAATATCAGAAATATGGGAAATGATGCAATCTACTCGCAACATGATTTTGAACATATTCGATCTAGTTGTTTTAGAGAATTCGACAAAATACGTTTTATAACAAAAGCAAAAAGACGTAAATGCCTCATTTTCCCCTACATTTTAGTACAATGCAACAAACCTAAAATCAAGCATGTCAGACTTGCTTGTTTTTACGTTGACGGTTGTTCCCAAAAAGTGGGTGTGCGACATAGCTGAAAACATTTCTTATTATTTGTGATTAAACTGAGCAATAAAAATAAAAATCATCAAAAAATTAACATTATAGTGTTAAACGCCATGACAATAAATTTGAATTAATTTTGAGTTTATTTGTCGATGAAAATGACAAATTACGTTTTTTTGCTCTCCTGTAAAATTTGCAAAAATGGACATACTTGAATTTGACTTTGAGCAGCCGAACTGTTCGGCTACCATTTTGTTCATACCATTATCGACAGTTGTTGTTAACATGGAAGCGTATTACCGAAAGCTTACAAGTTTGTACAGTTTGACCATTGAAATTTTACTAACATTGTTTGTGGGAAATTCCAAAAAATCTTGAGATGTTACATTTGTTATGGGTATTAAGAATTTTGATACTTATTTATCTTTTTGATTTTCTGGCCACACATTAGAGACATAAGAAAATACATTTAAAATATACGTTACGTGACGTGCACTCACTTAACACATGAATATGTGTATGTTACAACATATGTTTGTTTGGAATGTTTTATCAAAGTGAGAAATAAAATGCAATCTAAATAATAGAATTCAAATAAAAAATACGTTATCCTTAACTTCGTCCAATTGCTTCGTTTACGAGATTCAGGTAACGTTTTATTAACTTTCCTCACTTAATCAAATATTTGAGAACATGTGAGAACTAAAACTTAAAGTATCAACATATCGACCAAGTCACAATTATTTTAGACAATTAGTGATATCGCATGGAAATAACTGTCAACAAAATTTGGTTAGTCGGAATCTAAAAGTGTCACTGAAAGCCGCATTCAAGGTAGGTTGACCTTATTATGTATATACAAATAATTAGCATTTAGCATATACTTGCTATGATATGCATATGTTATGTATGAAAATTATTTCTAGAAATAATTCTGCCTAACTTAATACAAAAGCATTTTCTTCGAAAGTAGGACAGACAGGCTGCCTCGGTGATGGATGATCTAGACATACCAATTTTATGTAACTAAGTTTCGGGGGAATATGTTTATTTTAAATAAAAATAAATCGAAGTTCGGCCTTGTAGGATGAAAGAGTAGATTGTGTCAAATTATATATTTTCGGCGAGGATGTTCTTGAAAACCTAAATGAAGCGATGGATTCCACAATCAAAACCTTGTGACACATCTCGTACTGTTTTGCCCACCACCTATGAGAAAAATAAAAGATATATATTTATATAATATTTAATGTTTATGCACATAATGGATTCTGAAAAAATCGTTATTGATTATGTACGTGCTAATTTTAATAATGAAAGTAGAAGAACGCTCATATTCGTATTCAATAATACAAATTCTAATTACTTTTTGATCGCTCAGCAATTCCGGTATACCAACATACCTGATTTAGGGCCCTATGTTATTGTTCCCAATAAGAAACTACACAGATTTTCACAACTTCATCAGCCTATTTCAGTCCACTGCTGGCCATAGGCCTCTTCTGTGCGTTTTGTACCCGCCGTGGTATATAACACTTCAACTCCTTTGGTCGACTCTTACGATATCCACGGGAAGAGTTGACGTGATGACAAATGTATTCTTACTGCCGTCAGTCACCACGCGGCATAGATTTTAACTGATTCAAAGTTGCGTGAGCTTCCAGCACAAAAACTGCTAAAAACGATATCATTCTAAAACAATACAATCAAAGTTTCAGTTGTTTTCTCTGAACTTATCCGAGCACTGTTGCTTTTCACATTTTCTAGCATTTGAACTAGGTCGGGTCGCTTGGCCCAACGCCAGCTCAATACTAACACAGAATTAGTTATGACAATTTGTTACTGGCTGCAAAGGATGGGTAACTCTGCTGTTTTCATTTGTTTTTATGAAATTCGGTCGTTTCCTCAAGCGTACAGAGTTTTCGTATTTTTGTCGAAATGTGCCGAGGATCGTTGATTAGAAGGCAATAGGTATATAACACGAGTATAGAAGTGGCGAAAATTGCGTTGGAAATTTTGCTGGCATTTTCTCTTCGTAATTTTGAGCTAGACTGTTTTCAACTCAAATATTAAACATAATTATTTGAACCTAAGCTCGCTGAGATTTTGCTGGAGTTTTCCGCGCTTTATTTAAAATAGAAATCCTTTGGTTAATAGTTACAAATATTAGTATACCTGGCTGTAAAACTTTACTGAGGGATCTTTTTCGAAGAATACAAATAAAGTAGTAATGATGCTGTGTAAAAAGACAAAACAAAATGAAGTTCAACATGATTTTTTTTCATCACACATGCTGCCCAAGCGCGCTATTGCTTGCATGCATCGCGGGAGTAATATAAAAGTGAAATTCCCTAGGGAGTAATAGAAATGTTAGTACGTCATTTAATAATTTGTCTTAAAACTATTTTTTTTTCTCGCAAGTGTGATGAAAACATTGTATGCATCACGGTCAGTAAGCGGAATACTAACTCGAGTCATTAAAAGCCTACAGCGTCGGGCTTCTAACGCTTTCGTTAGTAATACCGTACTTACGTCCCTAGATGCACAATGTACTATTAACGTCACTTGTGTTATTACCTTACTTAACCCTTTAACGGGTAGGACTCAAAAAAATCGTGGGTTCAAGCCTCAACGCCATTATATGTATAGAACGAAAAATTCTGTACAAGAAAAAAAAACAAGAAGATAGTGCTATAGGGTGGTCGTGAGACCGGTGCCCTATAAAGGGATCATGGTCATGACTCAAGTAAAGATGACACATGTGAACTTCGACCCAAAAGCACGAAGTTCAAGTCATTATAACTACAGTGTGAAAACTGGCATCCCCACATAACAATACAATCATACAACGAAGCTAGTAATTTGCGCCAGAAAAATCGATAGTCCATGTAACGAATACGGATCCCATATAGCCACTAGACGGAGTTTATAGTTTTATAGAGGATTTGAGAGGCTTATCATGTATCATATTATTCGTTACCACAGAATTAGATTTGGAATATTTGGATAGAAGAAACAAGTTCATTCATTTGTATGGCGGCCGAGCGTGTCAGATTTTGTACTGAAGTTGTTACTTGCCTATGATTTTAAATATGTCTCAGGCCCTTGAGTATTCATATATTTTTGTGTTGTTGCAATTAATATTACTTCTGGCACCCTAGTGAAAAGGGGTATAAGTCGAATTTTGGCCAAATTGAGTTAAGTATACCAAAAAATTAAAAAAAAAAAATGGCATCTGTTGGTGTACAAGGATCTAAGATATCACATAAATTGACAGAGTTACGGTCGTGTAATATGGTATAACTAACACAAATTACCATGTAGTGTCAGGTATAAGTTGAAATAAATTCTTACTAACAAAAAAAGTATATCGTTGTAAAGTTACAAAAGGTATTAGTGTAGCTAAGTTTAACGCGTTTGGATTTTTGTTGTGTGTAACGCTATAACTACTCATATTCTCTTGATGGTCACTCGGATAATGAGGATCCATGTGTATTTAAATCACTTTACACGAACAATAAAAACATTTTTAGAGATACAATTCGACATAAACCCATATTCTCGAATAAACTTATGTTGTTACGGGTACAAGTCGACTTTGATCATTTTGAATTACAGTTTTTTACATGTGATACAATCCATTTGCAAGAATTATATCCGTTTTCACCAAATTAAAAAGTATTACTTAACATTTAACATCAGTAAATTGACGGATTTGTACTAAGTTGTACCCTTTTACACTAAGTTCCGTTATACATACACAATATTTAAAATAGTTAGTAGTGTTAATTTTTAATATTTAATGGTTACTTAGTGGTTAATGATTTTCTTAAAGTATGATTATATTTTTTTTTTCAAATTAATCTGTTAAATTCTGCTGCTTATTTGTTAAAACCTATGTTAGTAGATAATATTAGTTTGTGTCGAAAGTTTTAAATTACCTAACACAAATACCTTTTTTAAATTGTAGTAACAATTTTACTTATGATCTAAGTATAATTTAAAAAGCGCGCTATAGCCTTGTACGAGTATTTGCTGCTGTTCTATGGCTGTTGCTATATCTATATTACTCCAGAAACATGCGATTAGAACAATTTCAAAACAGCCACCGAGAAACCATGCCTGGCCACTTTATACGAATGTTAACATAATGAAAACAATATTATCACAATATTTTTTTTAATTGTCTACTAACAAAATTAATAAAGTTAATGTATGATTAACATAATAATTCAAGTTGATATTTACCTATACAAGTTTTATAAGAATTATAATCGATAGAACATAATAGTGACAGGCTTTTTACTTATACTCGTCGATTAAAGTCTGTTTATTAAGATTCCATACAGAGTACTGCAATGTTACTATTTTCATCCGAAACAACTGGAATAACCTATTTACACACTAGTGCGAGAAGTTGTTTATATCTTGTCTGGTTGAAAACTTCGCAAGGCCATCTGTACTGAAAAATGTCGTACGATACAGGTGCAAAAAGGAAATTCGTAAATCGTGTCGATTTAAAACACTTGCTTTGCTTTATTTATGCTTATTTCGAACTTAATTTTGTCACAGTTGTATCGTAATATACATTACGATAGGCTATAGACAATAGTTTTTTTAATAAAATATCGATTTTCAATAGTATGTATAACTTCCTCGCACAACGCATCAGTATTGCGGTACAGCGAGGAAATGCCGCCAGCATCCTCGGTACAATGCCACAAGGGCCAATCTTAGATATAGGTTAGGTTAAGTACATTAGTTAGATTTAATCTATGTACATAAATTGTAGTTTTGAAAATAAATATATTTTATTTATAGTATGTTATTTTAGGTGACTCGATAAGATACAAAATTGCCATTCAGGCGTTACGGAACGTACCTAGCTGCGCGCACGACATCCAGGGCATAAAGTCATTGGGACAGTAGGGCTAGACAATGTAGTAAATAATTAAATTAAATTGATGTATGAGTATTGAATTTCATGACTTAAATTATTTACTTTCATGAATCCGTAAAAAATGGAGTATTTGTACTATTTAGGTTTTTAGTCGAGTATCGTGTTAGCGAAATAAGGCATGAGAAAAAAATGATTATGACACGATTTTGAAAGTAAAATTTAAAATTGATAAGAATAAATAAATGCTACATTAGGGTATTTTTTGGTACTATGAAATTTAAAAACATTTCATTTTATGATACGTTGTGTTTTGACTGTTGAAAGTAAGTAATATTTTACTAATTCAAGGATGTATTCTATAAAAAAATGGAAAATAGAAATATTTTTATTTTAACTTATTTCATAGAATTTGGATACAATTGAATAAAGTGATTAATATAAATCTTGTTAATCCCTTTTACACGTTACTAACATTTTGTGCACAAAGGTATAAGTCGGTTTTTTTGGGATTATATTGTATACGTATATGCTATGCCATTAAAATTAATTTCGCCAATAAACTTAGCTAAAACTTTTTCGTAAAAGTACATCTCAAAAAGAGTTATCATAAAATAAGTTAAATTTATACCCGTTTTCACTAATGTCCAATATATGTGAAAAGGGGTACTAATTTGGTTATATTTCTAAATAGCATTTATTTCAGCGGGTACAAGTCAATTTTTTTTAAAACTATTGATTTTAGCCATAAACCAATGACGGCATGTGAAAGAGCGCATTGTATTTACTCAAAGTACATTTAAAGTTATTTAAATTTGTTTGCCATTTAGGCACAGCAATTTTTAATAATTTCGCCAATTGTTTTTTGGCTCTCCTGTAAAGTGACAAATTTCGACTTATACCCCTTTTCACTAGGGTGCCAGACTTGAGGAGGCATTATTAATGTTTTTGTTCACTTCAACTTACAAAATTTGACGCCCGAAAGCTGCAAGCTGCGATTAAAGACGGACAACTCAGTAGATTTTACTGAGTTCATTTGACACGCTAAGTAGACACGTTTGCTTGATCTATGGTATATATGACATCTGTGTTCGTTACTGATCATTAGGCATGGGAAATTAGGATGTTTTTATACTTATAAATATAATTAAATGATTAATCTCGTGTTTATTTTGTCTCTACGGTACGTCCCACGCTCGCGTGTTGCGAGGCGTGAACGCGGGCTCAGTGTTTGATAATGGAGACCTAGGCTCTCCGAAACATGTCGCGCTTAGTGACTAAATACCTACACTTGAGTGTGGTTACACTTATTCGTATACTCGTATAGTGAAACAGTCGTTTCACTATACGAGTACGAGTATTTACTTTATACCTATTTTGATGGCGGTGCCTTTGACATCCAGCGGTAAATATGCATCCAGAGGTAACTAGGCAGTTGCCGCTCGCCATCAAAAGCACTGCCATCAGAATAGATATAAAAACATCCGAATTCCCTATACCAGGGGCCCGTTTCTCGAAAGCTTGTAACTTGTAATACAAGTGGAAGTCTCTTTTTGACACTATTAATTAGATAAGCACTTCCGCTTGTAGGTAAATAAATAAATATCTTGGGACATCTTACACAAATCGACCTATTCCCACAGTAAGCTCAATTAAGGCTTGTGATGTGGGTACCAGGCGACGATATAATTATATAATAGATATATAAATAGATACTTATATACATTGACAGCCATGACCAAGGTACAAATATTTGTGATAAATAAATACACGAATAATGCCCTCGCCGGGATTCGAACCCGGAACCTCCAACTTCGTAGGCAGGGTCACTACCAACTAGGCTACGGAGGCTGACAAATAAAGGAATTATACCTACAGGTATTACAAGTTACAAGCTTTCGAGAAACAGGCCATTGCTCAGCATACTTGTAAATAGTTATTTGATAATAAATGATCCTGTGAACCCCGGTATGTCCTTCAATTTCAAGATCACCGGCGAATGGGCAACATCTTTTAAAATGCTATAATAATGTTTTGCAGGCGGGCTGGCGATCCCAGTCATATGAGTAGGTTATCATCTACTCATATGACTACGATCGCCAGCCCGCCTACAAAGCGTGGCGATTACGGCAATACCACCCCTAATGGGAAAAGCCTATGTCCCGCAGGACGTCCGTGCTGAGAATAAAGATAATGTTTTAAGGATGATTCACTTTAGAATGTTTTATACTGACTAACTGAAGCGCCGGGCCATGCGACATTTTTGCTTGGCTCGGTATGATGTGTTGCTTCCCATAGACTTTCTACGGAACGGTCTAATATGAGTCCGAATGAGTGTCAAGCCAGGCTTTGCAAACTGTTTCTCCATGTGATATAATTATCATCAAGCCAATACCTTGTTTTCAATAGAAAGTGTTCCAATTGGTCGTGTGATGACGGCAGTAAGAATATATTTTGTCATCACCCCAACTGTTCCCGCGTGTGTGGTAAGAGTGTTGACTCTTTAAGGGATTGAAATTTATCTAAGCAGTCTTTGATAGGAGATTGATGATGGGCAGCAGCGTCATCATAGTGGACACATGTCTGCGATCGCCAATCCGCTTGCCCAGCGTGCGATTATGGGTATTTACCTCCTAATGCGTCTATACGCATAGTCAATAGGAGAGACCTACGTCCAGCAGTCGACTGAGATAGGCTCCGTAGAACTCTCCTGTTAACTACCTACGTGTATGCGTAAATGCCCATAATCGCCACGCTGGGCAAGTGGATTGGCAATCGCAATAATGTGTCCACTATGATGACGCTGCTGCCCATCATCAATCTTCTATTAAAGAATGGTTAGCGACACTTCAATCCCTTAGTCGACTCTTACGACACCACGAAAAAGTCACTAGCGGTCTACCCAAAACTCCAAACAAACCCATTCCATGGACTATATGGGCCTGCCCTTAAGCGGAATCCAGAAAGAGGTATCTACTCGTACTCGTACGTTAACGAAGTAGGTCGACTTATAATTCGGAGCTTCGGCACCGTGCCAAGTCCTGCCGAATTAGGCCAGTTCGTTACATTAATTGATAAGGTATATCAGCTCTAATTTGTACAAATTAGCACATCTTGTAACTAGCAATGTACGAGTTGTAGAACATTCTTAAAATATCCAGAAATTACCATCAGATAATTTTCATAAGGATATAGAGAGTATTCTCATAAAAATTGTCTGGCCACGTCCATCTGTCTGTCTGTCTGTCCGCAGCATAGCTCAGTGACAGAGTGAAAATTGCAATTTCGTATAATATTACGCCCACAAACTAAATAATAAAAAAAAATGATCAAAAGTGGCCATGATTTTTTTGTTTACTGAAATCCTATACAATGGGGTATCGGTCGTTGAATACCTAAGTTTTTGAAAAACAATACGAGTGGATGTTTTTTTAAGTCAATATTTGCAAAGATAACCGGAATAAAAAAATACAATTCTAATCAAACAAGAAAAGTTACTTGGAGTGGATCTGAAAATATGAAAAAATATCATCACTTGTTTATACTAGAATACTTTAAAATAGTATTATTTCAAACATAAGCGGCCAAGCCGTTTTTGAATAACTACGGAACCCTACACTGAGCATGGTCCGACAAGCTCTTGGTCGGTTTTTTTATCTTAATTACGTTTCAGCTACACCTACGAACAAATGTAAGGGAATTGGATTAATAAAAAAGTTGTTCCCGTACCTATCACCTACTTTGAACCAAAAGGTAGTAAGAACCATCAGATTGGGTAGTTTTATGCCGTTTTTCTTTTCTATTGGATTAAATATTAGTCCGGTCACGCGCGTCTGCGTTATTTCCTTTCTTTACGGAAGTTTGGTACAGTACAATTAAGGGTAGGTACCTATAAAAACTCGTATTCGGCGTGGGAAATATTATATTATGTTTTCCTGAGTCATAATTTATTGCATAAAATGCATGAGTCACTTGTACACAAGGTACTTGGTAATACCTGGACTGATTTTTATTTTGTAGTTTTTTAAATTTTTTCCAAATTTGGATATTTTCATATTTTTCCTACTCAGAATTGCGAGCTCTTTCGATCCTCATTAGCAGAAAAAAGTGTCCCAAGAATTCCACACATTTTTTTGTCATTCCACTGAGTTACGGTCGAAGAAAGTGTCTGAAAAATTGTAACTCAATGGAATTTTTTTTGGGACACTATTTTATTTCTATCAGGATCGAAAGAGTTCGTGATTCTGAGTAGAAAAAATGTAAAAAGTCCAGGAATTTTAATCCGCCCCCCTAAGCATTGATAGTGTTTGGTAATTAAAGAAAATAATTTCAAAATAACTGTGATCTTCTTCTTCCTTAGCCTTTTTCGACCATTTTGGTGTAGGCCTCTTTCAATACTTTCCATTTTTTCCGGCACTGAGCTACTTGCATCCAACGCCCGCGATTTTTTTCACGTCATCATTCCAACGCATTTGTGGTCCTTGCGGGCGCTTCTCTCCCCATGGATACCCTCAAGGAGTCGTTTGCACCAGGATCTCTGATTACGGGCAACCTGTCCAGCCCGCTCCCATTTCAACTGCGCTACTCGCTTTGTATTATAAATAATGCCATGTGTCATGAGTCATAGGGGTCAGAACTATGAGTGCAAAACTATAACAAATCTTTAAAATTGACATACGGGAACACTTTAGCCAAGAAAAATACGAATCTGTATCCTTTTTTATTCCCTATCTCGGAATCTTCAACTTACAATGTGTGGATGACTGGGTGTGTAGATATGTATATTTTATGGATGTATGAGCTATGTCAAGTCCACTTGAGAAGTTTCGTTAAAGTTTTGCACCCATAGTTCCGACCCCTAGTCATCAGGCTAGCTCAGTCCGCTGCTGGACGTAGGCCTCTCGTATTAGCTATGCATATCCGTTTAAGAAGTAAAATGCCCATAATCACCACGCTGGACAGGCGGATTGGCGATCGCAGTAGTATGGCCACTATGATGATGCTGCTGCCCATCATAAATATTAAGGAATATTCATTAACACTTCAATCCCTTAGTCGACTCCTACGACACCCAAGGGAAGATTCGGGGTGGTGACAAATGTATTCTTACTGTCACCACGCGTTATGTTATGAATCATCATCATATCAGCCGAAAGACGTCCATTGCTGAGCATAGGCCTTCCCCAAACATTGCCACAATAACCGCTCCTGTACCACTCGCATCCAGCGGACTCCTGCGGCCTTCACCGTGAATAACTAATATCAAGGAAGGGTGAATATCTGAGCGTTTCAACCGCCTTATTTTGGTGGCATCATTTTAGTCTAAACGTCTCAATGTTTTACTTCGTCATTTGTATAAGGTACCGTGCCTCCTTCAAATGAAAAAGTAAAATTGTAACGAATAAAAACTTCGGCAAAAATTTGCTTCCAAAATTAGGCGGTTGAAACGCTCAGATATTCACGCGGAAATAAAATGAAAATATTACCTTATAAGTCATTTTGGTCGTATAAACAGAACGCAACTTACAAACATGGCATTTCTTGTAGGTCAGCGAGATAAATATACAATTTCCGTCGAGTCGCCGGCAAGCAAATTTCCCGGCTCGTCCACTTTCCGGCTTCGCACATTTTCGGCCCGCATTTATTTTATTCGAGGATGTCTACTTTTATGACAGGTACCAAAATATGGGGTACTAAAAATAACGTGGGATACGTCTGTTCATTTAAAGTAAAAGTCACCATTAAATAAGCGTTCTGAAGCCTATTCCTTTTGCAAATTTTATCATGGGACAATTCAAACAAATCAACCTAGTTCCAACGCAAGCTCGATTAAAGGTTCATGCAGACCAAAAGAGCATTCGCTGTTCTATTCCCCTACTCTACGAAATTCGATCGTTACACGAAACGTGATTCGTTGATTTCGTAGAGTGGGGGATAGAACAGCGAATGCTCTTTTGGTATGCATGCACCTTGAGACTTGTGCTGTGGGTCTTAGCGACATAAATATCATATTGTTAATCTCGTAAACTTACATTAAATATTATCCAGAATCCTGACGTTTAGGGCATGACGTTACACTCGTGGTCGCTGGAATTTGGATCCACTACCCCCAAATACTTTCATTTTAAGAATGCGATTTGGACTTTTTTTTCTGTACAGTATAGCCAAAAGCGAGGCCTAACCTTTTCCTAGATTGTATATTCATCATCATCAACATCAGCCTATGATAGTCCACTGCTGGACGTAGGCCTCTCATATTAACTATGCGTATAAACGCATTAAGAGGTAAATGCCCATAATCGCCACGCTCGCTAGGCAAACAGATTGGCGATCGCAGTAATGATGACGCTGCTGCCCATCATCTTTTATCAAATAGTGGTCAGTGGCACTTCAATCCCTTAGTCGACTCTTACGACACCCGCAGGAGGAGTTGGGGTGGTGACAAATATATTCTTACTGCCGTCACCACACGGCTTCTTCTTCTTTATTGTATATTGGTACCCGCGAAATTCAACCGCTGTCCGCTTAGGTCGAACGGCCCAAAAGTTTAGAGCTGACAGATTGAACTTCAACGGCCAGGAGAAGTCGAGATATAACCCGTCAACCTTCAAGTCAAGGGTGAATAGGCACCTTCTGGGCAATCGCACTCCATCGTAGGCCACGTCTCTGCTCTTGGCTAGTCTGTGGCCATGACTGCCATGAGTAAGCCTATGTAAGATAAAAAAAAAGATATCCGTAGGTTGTGAACGCTAAATGGAATAAAATAGCGCAGCGACGTGTGACTCCATTGACATTACCGCGGGAATTGGGGTGAAGCCCATAATTTGACGTGTCACATCCCCCGTCAGTGCGATATAGCTTTAAGTGAATAATATAACAGGAAAAGTACAGTACAGTGGGTAGAAGTAATATCTTGCTCACTGAAGGCCAAAATATTTGACAGAAAGCGAAACTTGTGTACGAAAATGCCATTTGAAGGGTCCACGGAAAGAACATGTCTAGTCAATTCAAAGTACAGAAGGATAAACCACCTTTTAACAGAATAAGGTGTGAATTTACCCTGATTTTTTTAAGCATTGGACATGTTTTTTCCGTGAACCCTTCATTTGATGTTTTACTTATTATTGAGTTATTGATTTAAGAATGAAAATATCTCAATTACACAGAATTTTTTTAAAAGTTCCGATAGTAGCTAGTGCTTAATCCAAATCTTGTTATTTGGTTGCCCATCGTAAATATCAAGATTTATCAATGTGATAATAAATAAACATGTCACTGGGACACATAAAAACGTAGGTACTATTTGATATTAATTGTGCCGAAATCATTAAAAAAAAGTAAAATTTTCTAATACACTAGAACAAACGTAGTCCAATGGGAACCTCAAACCACTCTGAAACGGTGTCAAATTAATATTTAAGCCTTTAATTACTAATTGCCATTTTGACATGGTCTTAGCCTGACCTGGGTAAGTACCTATAGGTACATCACAGCAGAAAACTCCCAAATTTCAACTCGTACACTGATCAAAGCAAAAGTTACGAATGTTAAATTTCTCGTAATTATCTAAAATGCAAACCTATACGGCACGTATAAATGCGTCTTCTCAATTATGCAAAACCAGCCAGGAATGTTATTACACCAATTTACATAAGAGCATAGCGACGTATGTCAAACATTACAAGGTAATTCGTGACGTTCTGTGAATGCTTCTAAGAGGAGATGTATTCCAATATATAAAGACCTGCGTAGTATAGTTGGACGCGTGGTGACGGCAGTAAGAATATATTTGTCACCACTCCAAATTAACCTATTGGGTGTCGTAAGAGTCGACTAAGGGATTGAAGTGTCACTAATCATTAATTTATTGGAGATTGATGATGGGCAGCAGCATCATCATAGTGTGATCACGAATAAGCTACCCAGCGTGGCGATTATGATCATTACGTCCTAATGCGTCCATTCGCAAAGGTTAAAAAGAACCCTGTCCAGAAGTAAACTAAATTAGACTGTTGATCAGTGATGAGTTTGTTCTTAGGAACCTTTCCGTTACAATCCCTTAGTTCTTGTCACTACATTTGATACCATGGTTCCTAAGAACAGAATTATCTACCTCTTACAGTAATTATTTGGATAACTCTTCATTAAATGGAGAGAATACAAAAACATCTGCCAAAGCCAGCGCTGTGAATTCGAAATTGTTATTATCTACATATAAGTTTGCAGATAAATGAATTATTAACTTCAAACAGAGAAAAAGAATATATTTATTTGAAACTCAAAGTCGTTACAGCTGTTAAGGTTTCGTTAAACTAGACGCATCAATGCAAAACCTATTGCGAATAACATCACAGGTAAATGTTCGTACAAGGGGGAAGTTGAGGTTACAAAAAACAAGACGGTTCGTAAGGGGGAAGAAGGGGGGGGCGATACTTGATTGCCACGTTGTTTAACAACGTAGGCGACGGCAATTAGAAGACTTTATAAGCATCTTGCCGTATGGTGACGGCAGTGAGAATACATTTGTCACCACCCCAACTCCTCCTGCGGGTGTGTAAGAGTCGATTAAGAGATTGAAGTGTCACTGACCATTATTTGGTAAAAGATTGATGATGGGCTGCAGCGTCATCATAGTAGACATATATTACTGCGATCGACAATCCGCTTGCCCAGCATGGCGATTATGGGCATTTACCTCCTAAAGCGTTTATACGCATAGTCAATAGGGGAGGCCCACGTCAAGCAGTGGACTATCATAGCCTGATGATGTATGTATGTATAAGCATCTTTGACCTACAACTTTGTAGGTGTCTGGATGTTGATGTTTACGTTTTTACTCTTTTATTTAATTTTATTGACCTAATTTGATAGCTTCGGCAAACGCAGTGTAGGACGTCCATCCACGAGCTGGACAAAACGATATTATGAAAATAGCCGGAAGACGCTAGATGCAGATCGCTTTCATCCAAATTCCCCAAATTCGAGGTCCAAAGAGGACAGTTTTGATAGTATCTTAAAAAACTTATTTTTAAATGTATTACACTTTTCTATAGTAAAATAGCATTTTTTTCTACAATAAAGCAGCAAGTTTAAGTTTATTTCTGTAACAAAGTAACGAGTGCGAAATTAAAGGATTTATTTTATATAAATTAAAAAGCACTTAATGAAGCTAACTAATAAAGGATTAGTTATTTTCTTTTCAGTAGTATATAATTCACAAAGACAGTTTCCTATTTCATACATATTTTGTTGTTCAACATCGTCATATTCAACATGAAACACAAAACATTATTAATTCTCCGTTATCCAAAGCATTTAATTCCATAAACGTTCGCGACTTACAATTTCCTTTCAAAACCTGGCAAACTTAATTTTGTTCCATTTCCATTGGGATTCCGGGAACAGACGGAATTCCACCGATGCCAGTGCATGCTGAGACTATTCTGAGACACATTAGTGTAATTGTGTGCGGAGCAAACACGTTGGATTGTTACAATTATGTGTACCTACACATGCAAATGTATCTTATGCATTTAATTATACAATGTGGGCTAGAGTACAAAAAACTCCGAATAATTTAACGTTATTTTTAACTAATTCCATAAAAGGAGGAGGTTCTCAATTCGGTGGTTTTTTTTACACATATATATGTATTTTATTAGATATTTCCGAGAATCATGAATCAATTTTTTTTAACCAACAAGTACATAGGTCACTAGATAAGCTTTGTAACAGATAGACAAATCTATATGAAGCAAAGAGCAGGCGTGTCACTTAGAAATATGTTTTAAACCATCATAATAATATGATGGTTTTAGACAATTCGTTTTTCCCTGTTTTTTTACTAGTTTAATACGAGTCCAAGATTCATTCAAACTTTGCATGGAAACGAAAATAAGTGTATTGCAAAACATATCTAGTGACAGTCAAGTGCAAACATATGTATCGAATCCTCTCATAAATATGTTACGACGTATTATGATACGATTTATGAATGTATTTTTCTTATGCTGATATTCTAATGCGTACCTTCCATTGCGAGCGGAGTGGACTCATTAATAGCTCCGTTTAACTTTCACCCCTGGTGACGCTCGCAGTCCTAAACTGAATACTAACACTCCGCAAGCGATGAACAACATAAAGCAGAGCCACGAATGAGTCCGCTCCTTTCGCAGTGGAAGGTGGGCATAAATGTTTTGGCATTTAGTGGATATAACGACGTCTCCTTAAAGCTTTTAGTGCGGCCCAATTTCCCGAAAACTCCAATAATATTTGTGACAGTTCCTCATAACGCGAAATGGCAGCGATTAGCGTTTATGGTGTCACGCAGCGAACATTCCGTCAAATTTATGACGCCATGGATGGCGTTGCTTTACAAATTCGGCAATTTGGACCGTGTTGAGACGAATGGCGGAAATCAGGTTTGAATTGTGGTGTAATTATGTTGAGTATACAGGAGTGAGTACTGGGTCGTGATCCCAACTGTAAAAACGTGTTGAGATGGCATTTCTGAACAAGGTTTCCCATGGAATAAATTTAATATGATTTCATAACGACCGGTTTGCGCATCTCAGATGTCCAAGATGGACAGACGACCTTATAAAGGTCGCCGGGACACGCTAGATACAGGTCGAATCTAACCGGTACATGTGGAGGTCCAGAGGAGAGGCCTATGTTCATAATTTCCAGTCTCGTTTAATAATTATGTAAACACATTTGTAAAGGATTAGTACCTATAGAGAAATGTATAAATATGAGTAAACGCGAATTTTACAAAAAAATACGTTTCTTTTATAGGTTCCATGGGAAACCTTGCTCACAGAAGATCTTAATACGTTTTTCACAGTTGGAATCACGACCCCGTCATCACCCTGTATAAAAATTCTACGTCGTCGGGGCTAGTGCAATACCGCGTAACCTAGCACTCTTTAATACTGCGTATCTACATAACACCCACAAGGCAAAATCGCGTAACTAGCACTGGCAAATACTGCCTATCTAACAAATATAGCCAAATTAAGATATTCCAACAATGAATGTAAAATCCGCATAAGAAAATGATCAAACACCTGTAAAGTTGATTTTTGTGTAGATAATGTAACTTACAATTCAATTATAACTTAATAAATTGTCATGTAACGTTTAGTTGATTAATCATAACATACAAAAGTTATCACCAAGTAGAAACGATGATCGTTCTTTACATATCAGTAATACGTGGTTTGGCAAATAAAAATAACTATATGTATGTACAATTTACTCATCCAAATTCCCTTTTGCCCGGAGCAAACTAAAATTAAATAATTGAAACCGCAAATCCACACCAATTCATTCCACTAATGAATCCAATAAAACTAATTTCTACAAAGCTAAGACGGCTGCAATACTGCAACATTACTCGACAACAATTAATCACAGAGAGCAATTATTGCTCTAAGCTAGAGCGGTAAATCAGCTATAGTTATAAATGGGTGCACGGGGTAGAGACAAGCGGAGCTTCTCGTAGGCTCGTACTCGTATTGATGAATCAGTCATTTGTTTTCACCCTTAATTCGGCAGAAGCAAGGGATGGACAGACAACCTTATGAAGGTCGTCTGGATGGGACACGCTGGATGCAGGTCGCATCTAACCGGTACATGTGGAGGTCCAGAGGGGAGGTCTATGTTCAGCAGTGGATGTCTTTTTGGCTGAGATGATGATGAAGGGCTGGTCGTGTGTTTAAGCCTCCTTTGCACTTAACAGTGTTAATCATTCTATTTATGAAAAAAAAAAATACAAAAATGAGCCAAAAATTATGTCCAGTATTTTGGACGTTGTCGAATTACGGGTAGGGCGTTTACATTTTGAGCACTTAGGTATGTTAAGACACTATTTTCTCCAATAGACATAGTTTTCTAAAATTTCACAATCTGTCATTCATATGAAAATAAGGTGTTCAATAATTGTACAAAAGCAGGTAAATAAGTCTATTGGTTCATCGGGAATTCAACTTAATTTCCAGAAATACTATGTACTATTGATATTTAACTCTATCAACAACATTACTAAACTGTTTCTAATTTGACTCTATTTGTAATAAATTATTTGACATTTCAACGAACCGTAAACACAGTTTGTACATATTTATATTTATTTTAAATGATAAACATACCTATATGTAAGAAGTATACAGTATAAAAGTATATATAATACAGTATATAAGTCACTGTTGAAATCTATTCGTCCCTTTTTTATGAGACTAAGCTAGACAACTGAGCTCTCAGCCCACCTAATGGAATGCAGAAATTGAGGCCCATGGACATAGTGACCAAAAAATCGCCTATGCGCTGTCTACCTTGAGGACTTATATGGATTGCCTCTATCTATGCCAGTACAGTAATTACACCGGCTATCTTACCCCCAAACCGAAACACAGCAATGCAAATACTGCTTGCCATTTAGCGGCAAGGGGTAATACGGTGGTAGCTATCCGGGCGGACCCTGCACGAGGTCCCACCACCAGCAAAACCATCAATCTTTAAAACTATATAACGCATTTTAAGCGGTTTTTTAACAGACAGAGTGATTCAAGATGAAGAGTGCATGTGCGAAGTCGGGGTTCTATGTATAAAAACTCGAATATTTTCAGACTACCTAATTCACGTTGTAATATCGTCGTTGAGATTGCCAATTCCGTTATGTGTCAATTTCAAATTTGACAAAAGAAGACTGTAAACATATGTCATTTGGATTGATTTTTCAGTTCCTGAAATCGTGCATATAACGGAATTGGCAATCTCAACGACGATATGTCACCTCCGCTCGTTTCTTGCACCCGTGTCTTGTACCAACACAACACTACTAATGTGTTTGTTGTAGATATCTTACAACTATGCACTTCTCAACTCAGACAGTTCGTGATTTATTCGCAGTTACTAAACTTCACTAATGTCTTTACTAGAACAAATTGTTCCGATTGAAATACAGTGTGTGTATTTTATATGGGGGAAAAATTAATCCAGCTATAATAACTGATCCTACGAATAGTATAGTTATAAATAATTAAATCATTAGTTATTAATAATTGTCGGCCTCCGTAGCCTAGTTGGTAATGGCCCTGCCTACGCAGCTGGAGGTTCCGGGTTCGAACCCCAGAGAGGGCATTATTTGTGTATTTATTTATCACAAATATTTGTTCCTTGGTCATGGCTGTCTATGTATTGAAGTATCTATATGTATCAATCTATTATATGTATATATCGTCGCTTAAGTACCCACAGCACAAGCTTAAACACGTTCAATGCGGAAGGGGGTTTTTCGACCCCTTACAAAGTATAAGTTAATTACGAGTTAAGCTAATTGCCGCAGCGAAGGTGTTAATTGAGCTTACCGTGGGACTAGGTCGATTTGTGTAAGATATATGTCTCAAGATATTTATTTATTTATATTTATTTATTAAATAAGGGATAATTACTTATAAAATAAAGGGTCACCGTACCTGCCCATTTAGAAGCGCTGGGACAATAATTATGATGACTTGTTTGAAATAACTATCCATAATTTATTAACGTCCATATTCATTATTACCATCAATCATTATTAATATTGTTGTTAGGCAGGCTTTTACTGACAGATACGAAGGTAGCGCTCGGGTATCTGAAACTCTATTTACGAGTACTTAGACCGAAATATTTCCCGTATTTAGAAGAATTCTCCCAAATGGTTATAGAAATATTGAAACCGTGTGACCGAGTGGTTTAGACATCAGACGCAAAACCTGGGTTGCGTGGGTTCGAATTCCACGTTGGACGCAAATAACTCTCATCTATTTTTAAATAGCAGGATATTTATACAGTGAGTTGCCACCATAGAGGCTTTCATTAAAACCGACGAAAGAGATGCAGATTTTTAGCCAAACCGTGAGTGGAGAGTTATTTGATTGAAGAACCGAATTTTTAAGGTAATTCACTTTTTAAGAAAAGTTCAGTGAGAAGCAATGTACCTCAAAATTCATCATTAATTAGCGCTTCACAATGGCAGATCTCAGGCACTAGTGGCGTTTGACAACCAAACTGTAGGTACACATGTTACATTGATCGGTCGAAGGAAATAAAATTAATAGTACATAAGTCATTTCAATACTTGTCAACTATTAATACCTGAAAACATTGCTAGTTATACCCATTATGTTAAAAGCCCGACTCGTGGTAACACACTGTATAAGTGTATAGGTTAATAATGTTTAATATAGAAATACGAGTACATAAACGTGGTGTATTGAACTTGTCAACAAAATTTTACGCCCGTTTTTGAAAGGAAATTTTGTATGGCGTAACTTTCATGTTATATTTTATTCTTAGGCTGTTTTGACCCGTCCAGTGGCCCTTTGACCCCATGCCATGACGCACTGCGACCAGTGCCAACTTTATGATGGTACTAACTAACACCGATCGATCACAACATTCACAACTTTCAACGAAATTAGACTTTCTTGCCCTTCGAAGTTGTGTGACATACGTAACTTTTTGTTCAGGAAAACTTTTTCCTTGACATATGATGTACGGAAAGTAAATAATGCATTGTTGTGTTTTAGATGTTTCTTTTATTTTGTTCCAACACTAGCTGTTGTATATTTCATCGGCTGACAACCAAAGTTTTGTATAAAAACTGTCAATTCATAGCAACTTTGGATGTTAGTATTGAAACAGAACTGAAATACGAGCTTGATTTTAAGTAGGTACCTATGCGTACTTAGATTCCGATTAACCAAACGTTGGCAGGTATTTCCTTGCGGTGTCATTAAATAAATAAATAAAAAATATCTTGGAACATGTTTTACCCAATCGACCACGGTAAGCTCAATTAAGGCTTGTGATGTGATGTGGTCATTGTGGCAATCTTTGGGGGAGGCCTATGTTCAGCAGTGGACGTCTTTCGGCTGATATGATGATGATGATGATGATGATGTGGGTACGATATCTATAATAGATAGATACATATTATAGATACTTAAATACATACACATCCACGACCAAGGGACAAATATTTGTGATAAAAATACACAAATAATGCCCTCGCCGGGATTATACCCCGAAACCTCCAGCTTGGTAGGCAGGGTCACTATCAACTAAGCTACATCATCAGCCTATGTTAGCCCACTCCTGGACTAGGCCTCTCCTATTAACTATGCAAATTAAGAGGTAAATGCCCATAATCGCAACGCCGGGCAAGCGGATTGGCGATCGCAGTAATGTGTCCACTATGATGACGCTGCTGCCCATCATCAATGGGTATTGTTTAATGCCTAATTATGTACAGTCACATACATAAATTTATCTACTTCCATATCATATTTATCCCATTATAAATTCAGAAGCGGTAATGTAATGACCAATATTAAGAAACCGGCGCCTGTGGCTGTACCATAATGTTAACATTAAAGTACAGTGTATCATAATATTAACATTAAAGTATCGGTGTCAGTACATTAATGTTAACATTCTAAAGTCAACTTCTTTTTGTTTTTTTTTTCAATACATATTTATTGTAGGATATTCTTACACAAATTGAGTAATTTCAACTGATTTGAATTGTTATATTTAGAGGTATTTTTACTTAGTGGATATCAATGTAAATAAAGCCTACTATCAACTTTTACTTTCTTATCTCCTCTACCCAAAGGTTGTCTGGAAGAGATCGCTCTTTAGCGATAAGACCGCCTTTTGTTTACCTCTTTCAAACGTGTACTTTTGTTATTTGTTTTGTATTTGTCTTTGAGGTGCAATAAAGAGTTATTGTATTGTATTGTATCGTATAAAAGTAAATTATCATTCTAAACTTATGATAAGGATGTAGATAAATATTGTTATCGGTCTCGATCTAATACAAAACTTCATGAAGTGAAATATATTCTTCAAAGGGTTCTGCCTTACAGTCACGGAACCCTATAAAGGTGTGTGGAATAAAATGGGACATAAAAGGGAAAGCGTTAAAGGTTGAGGTAGTGGTCCCAGGAGGGTAGTAAAATTTCAAACCAATTCCAATGTTGAAACCATTACGCCCGAGAATGTTAAATTTCATGTATCGATCGTGCCAAGTGAAAGGTTTAGATCGTGTTTTAATATTATTTTATGTGACTGGTTCATAATGAGAGGCATTAATACACGAGTGTTGTTTTATGAAATGAGCCGAAGGCGAGAGAGAAACGAGCAGAAATCGATTCTCAATATTCGAGATTTAGAAGAATGTATGGAATATGAATTTTAATGTGAATGAAATCACAAATCGATTAATTCGATAATCGAAATTAAGGTGTGATTTTTCTTTTTGATAGAATATTCGAAATTTAATTGTGATAAAGATATCGGTTGCCGATATCGTAAAGTAAAAATTATGATACACCCACAGATACAGATTTCTTAAAGTAGGCTATTTGCTTACCGTCACTAAACATATTGTAGACAACTATGGATGTAGATAAAGGACTTTTAAAATACTTACACTGAATTGTAATTTTACTTGGCTTAGCACATGATTAGTGCGACAGTATGTCACCGCGAGATAGACTATCCATCCCTCTTTCATTCATATAGTTAGTAAAAGATGGAAATGCTTTTTAGGTAAATATATTTGTTAAAAAATAATGGAAACTATAGGTCTAGTTTAAGTGAAAAAATTGTATGAATATTTTTTGTATGACCGTTTGTTTCATATCCGAATAAAAAAAAAAATCTATCTCACGACGACATACTGACATACCAATGATGTGCTAAGCATACTGCTTAAAATAAAGGGTGACATCTGGATTTTGTATCAAGAATGAACAGAGTTTTCTCCACAGCTGCGACCATATATAACATGGACGTGTAATGCCAGCTCAAAAATACCCCCAAATACAATTGTTCAATTGTGCCAAGATGGGCAGGACATAGCGCTTTTCTTAACACCGCGCATATTTCGGCGCAACATCTTTGACAAATGTTTATAGAATATAGCCAATCAAAAGTTTGACGAACCAATCACAACTATTTTTTAAATGGCGGTTTAAGTTTTTATAGGCTGAAATTGAAATTCATTACTGTGATGCATTGAAGAGGGGGTGACATTTGTCAACTAAAATTCAGGACCGTTTTTGAAAGTCAATTTAGTATGACGTGCGGCTTCCATGTTTTATTTGTTCGTAGCTCCACAGTGAAATTTGCTCAGCATAACTAGCTAGCCAGTAGCTGTTCACTATTACTCTACCCGTACCATTTCACAAATCGGCCTAGTCCTGTGGTAAGCTCAAATACGGCATGTGTAAAGTTGTAACTGCTATTACCGACGATATGTATTTAATATAATAGATACTCAATATACTTATAGAGAGATATACTTGAAGAGGGGCCGAGAGAGACCAAGGCGAGCATTTTTGGACCAAGTGAAGGAGAAAATAAATGTAGTGTCGTATCAGGTGCTCAAAACATTTGCAGGACAACAAACGGAATGGCGTTTACTCCACCGATAGGAGCCAGGCTCTTAAGTAGAAGATAAATAAATAAATAAATATCTTGGGACATCTTACACAAATCGACTTAGTCCGACGGTAAGCTCAAATAAGGCTTGAGATGTGGGTACCAGGCGACGATATATATACATATAATGATACATATAGATACTTAAATACATAGTCAGCCATGACCAAGGAACAAATATTTGTGATAAATAAATGCACAAATAATGTACTCGCCGGGATTTGAACCCGAAACTTCCAGCTTCGTAGGCAGGGACACTACCAACTAGGCTACGGAGGCTGACAAGAAGAAAAATAATATATACTTGTAAGTGTATGTTGTACAATCTTGACCTACGTCAACCCTAACCTCTAATTAAGCGTCTTTGAAGCAGTTACCATCACAAAGGTACCATTGTCACACAAAATCCTTTATGGCTGTCCATTCTAAAACGTGCCCCTTATTTCAACCAAATAAGGTTGAAATTTGTTTACATATATTTGACAAGTCCATTCGTTACTATTGTCAGTGTACAGTGAGAGGAAGTAGTCATTGAGTGAATTTGAATGTATGTTCATAATAACATTGTAGCTGCATTTGGCTGCAGAGTAGAGAATAACAAATCAAATAGATTTCTCATTCAATAAAAATAAAATAAAATATATATTTTTTTAAAATAAGCCTTTTATTTCGAGTCCTCATTATACGATTAATAGGTATTAAGCATTTACATGAAATTTGTCAATTTTTGTCTAAATTATTACATAATTTTATACTATTTCATCATTAGATCATGTCAAAAATTGTTTCGTGTGACAGTTACCTAATCACTAAGAAAGGAAAAAAAAAAGATTTGTCATTATTTGAATCATACTCATAAATAATTGGACTTATTAGATAAAACATGGTACGAGAGCTATTGGTAAATAGTAGTAACTTTAAGGTTGGTTGATTGATACTAACAACATAATACTCGTATTATGTGAAATAAAAATAATCATTAGGGACACAAAATTGCCAACTAAAATAGGTGTGAGCATAAATTTATTTGTAAATAGTAATTTTCACAAATTGAAAAACTATATTGTTCATTATTGAAAAATAATGTTTTATTCGTTAAATCTGTTATACATTATAAACAAAGCCTTATTAATTGGTATCACGTATATGAAGTTTAGGGGAGATTAGGGGTAAGTCGACAAGCAAGGAAAGATAGCTTTATTTTTTAAGTGACTATACAAATATTGATCTATGTTGTTTTAAACGTAAAAACAACAATATGTTTTACTAGCATATTCGGATGTCCTACTAGGTAAGGGCTTTTAATAACCTCAAATAGATAGTATTCAATGTGTAAGTATAGAATACGCATAATTTTATTTTTAATATTTTATAACAATAAGTCGGTCACCTTTTTCCGCTCGCTCCAATATTTTATATATTTTATATATTGTATATTATTGGTTTTATAGTTTATTTCTTAAAAAAGTATACATAAAGGTATGTATACCTTTTACATATCCTGTCCAGTGACAGAGACGTATTTTTGAACCGTGCTATGGACATTAACTTTAAGAGCCATAATTCTCGAATTAGCTCAATCTATTACAGATACGGCGTTGATTTTTTTTTTTTTGGCAATTATAAAAGAAAATCTTATCTTCTAAGGCAAAATCTTATTTTGCATAATTACCAATATACTCGTAGTTAGTAGTACGAATATTAATAGTTTAACAAATTAAGTCGACATAATAGTATTGTTATTTAATATCAGTAACACTTACAATTTAGATGGTAATCATTCAACCAACATTGAAACGGAAAAGACCTATTTCTGTTTTTTCAATGCACTTTTAACTGAAAAAGTTATTGAAATCGTAGACCTTATTATTTTTAATCGCGTCATTCATACAAAGGAATGAATAAAGATACCACATTACATGCAACATTATTAGCAGTATTTATCAGTCCTAATACAAAATGTTTCTAAAATAAATTGAAATTTTGAAACAAAATCAGGATTTTTATCTAAATAAACATCCCACACGACCCAAATCTCAATTCCATCGGCATCGTGTTCACAATATAAAATCCTTTGTTCCATTATCACTAAAAATACTGACCCATCTTAGCCGGATTTCCCCTCGCCGCAGCCAATAAGCACACTAACACACAAACGTGCCACATTTTTATTTCACTGTCAAACATCACATACTTTCAAGTTCGTAGCTCCGTAGACCCTCTACGAGTACGGCGTAGCGCACGACCGCTCTCGGCTACGTCGCCCAGACGACTAACGGGCCGCACTGTGCTATGGAGTTGATATTATTGATTCTTTTAATGTTATTTTTGGAGTTTTTATTTTAGTTTATGGTGTTTTTATTGTTGTTTGATGTGCAGTTTTTTTTAATTGGATATCAGTTAGAATGGTAAATGGTATATTGGCCATTGTATTCTTGTTTTAAATATAATTTTGAACTATTTACTGCAAAGAACCGTACTCAAGGAAACCCAGCGATTAGATTACGGTAAATTAGAGATACCGTTTAGTAAGGATTTTATTTTTAGTTTTGGACATAATAGCTAGTTTTATTTGTGAATAATAATAATAATGCAGAGAGCTGCATTGCAAGAATAATAGTTAGGATGGTACCTACCTAACAAGTAAATACCTACACTATTTCACTGTGCATTACGTACAACATTTTTTTTGGGACCTTTTACATCTCCAACCTGAATATATTACTAAATATTGCTATATAATACAAATACGACATATCTTGTCATTACACAATAAATTAAAAACATGAAAGTATACATTTAAAACGCAAATTAACAAATTTACGTTTTTAATTCATTCTTTAATGTTAATAATAGCCACTTTGTATGACTCATGCCAATAATTTATTTTCAAATTTAAATAACAAAATAAACTGAACTAAGTTTTGGCTCCTGAGGATGCCTCATCGTAGAAAGGTAAAACACTTGTCAAGGTTTTTATTATTAACTAGTACAGAAGGAAAACTTGCGGAACAGCTAAGTACAGTAGAACCTCCACTATATCAACTTATTGGGACAAAGACTAGTTCGGATTAGGAATCGAATAACGGTTTTTTCTCCATACAAAAGAACGGTACTAATTTCGTTCTTTTGCGTTCTTAGGTATCTAAATTATTTGTAAATTGAGTAATCCGAAAATTCGATGTTGTTAATTATATAAAATATTGAGTAGCGCATAAAGAGTGTAAAACATTTTAAAATATTGAGCTATTTCGAGGTTTTCTATCCGTTTCGATCCTTGGTTCGGATAATAGAAATGTAGAATTTTAGGGATAGAAAAATATAAAAAATTGCACGTTTTATAGTCTCTTCATCATCTTCATTAAAATGTAATAAGAACTAATGTAATAAGAAAGACGATATTATTTTACTAAGGAGTAGTATGTAAACATATTGGGAAAAGAAATACATGTTTTACTCACCCACCTAGATATTATGTTTTGAAGTACAGGGTGCTCGCGAGGAAACCGACAGATTTTAACTGTGCATTCTAGACATCAAAATAAACAAAAAACAATGTGAAATTCCACAAAAAAAAAATCTTTTTTTTTAGACTTTTTGAATACTTTTTAACATTTTTAATACTTTTTATCATAACAACAATTTGTAAAAAAAAAAATTTTAAATGATATTTTTTAAGGACTGGTTTTTTTTCGTCAAGTTTATTCTTATTTTTTGATTGTCAAGCAAAAGGTGTGGTAATATTAGAACATATTGTGGTAGCATTGTAATCAAAAAGAAGTTTTATGACGAGTAACGTCGAAAAACTTTTTTCGAAAAAAGGTTAATTATCTCTGGAACCAAGCCGAATCCAGGAAATTTTATGTAATATTAAATACTGTAAATATGCTCAGGAATTCAGCATTAAAATCTTTCGGTTTCCTCGCGAGCACCCTGTATACGGTTGGCTCCCAAAACATGTTGATGATTTTGAATCTTGTGCTTTAGACATAAATTCTGAGATGTTTACATATTTTAGATAGGTATCTACATACATCACTACATAGTATAAAATAAAATCACTTTTTTGTCCCCATGTCCCTTTGTACGCTTATATCTTTAAAACTACGCAACGGATTTTGATGAGATTTTTTTATATGTAAAGTAATTCAAGGGGAAGGTTTTTATGTAGGTATAGTACCCGTGCGCAGCCGGGGCGGGTCGCTAGTATTCTATAACTCGCTATTAATTATAAATTTTCACGAGTAACTACAAAATAGATTTACAATTTACGTGTCAATTTAATATTCCAGATCCATTACTATAAAAGCATTGCCCAAATGGGTACATAATAATTGTATATTCACATGAATAATGCAATTGCGTATTTAATTGCAATCACCTCTACTTATGTATATTTTGTATAACAAAATTGATAACGCTTTTCAGCTGTTATTCATCAGCGTGGCCACCAAAAATGGTCCTTTTTTAAAGTCAGTTATAATACTGAATACAGTAACAGTGAATACAGCATGTAAACTAACCAGAAGCAAACCTTTTGAGATGAGTTACAAGCAAATTGAGTACATCACAATATAAAGCATATTTTTTGTTAATATTTTTAAATTTTTTTTTCAACCTATGTATAACGAGGTCTGACACGGTGTATCGTTGAAAGGGTATTTCAAAAATAAAAAAAATTTTTTTCTAATGTCAAAATTTTCTGAGATATCCACTCCAAAATAAAAAAAAATGCGTTCTCCAATGTAACTTTTGATCCATGGGTCCAAAAAATATGAAAACAATCATAAAAAGTGGGCTTATGGAATACTTTCAAATAAAAGTATTTTGAACATAATCCGTAGTTTTTGATTAACTACGGAACCCTACACTGTGGCCCGACATGCTCTTAGTTTTTGGAAACATACTGTATAAAACTTCTGTGGTGAAGGAACTAAGTGACGATAACAAAATAAATTAAAAATACTAAAATACGTAAATAACCATTAAAAACAAGTATTTTTGACAAACACACAAAGTAATGAGTTCAACATGATTTAGTATAAGTATTACTATTATTTTATTAAAACTACCAACTGACTGACTCTTAGAAAATAAGAATTTCGATAAGATATTTTAACGCAGATATTAAAACACAAATAATAATAAATCCTTCGCTAATGGACCAATTCCTAGAAAATATTATTACATAATGTTTTCCAGCTGAACATTATATAGTTTATTTCACGAGCAAAGGTTTCCATGAAATTACCCTTACCACCACTTCGCCACTTGCCGTGTGGTGACGGCAGTAAGGATACATTTGTCACCACGCATGTACTACGGGGAGTGTTCCGAGGAGTTGTTCGGATTAATACCTGCCGCTTCTTTCCGCCACCGCCCTACGCGACAATGTTTTCATTCTCACCATTTAGATGGTTGGCGGTCCTCAACTGTGCGCTTTTCTCGTAACTTCCTGCCTCGCACAGCTAAACTTTGGAACGAACTGTCACAAGCGGTGTTTCCGGACCGATACGACCTTCAAACCTTCAAGAAAAGAGCGTACTCCCACCTTAAAGGCCGGCAACGCATTTGCGACGCCTCTGGTGTTGCGGGTGTCCATGGGCGACGTTAATCGCTTTCC